>JAOANK020155879.1:0-17195 GCA_026257165.2 Telfairia occidentalis
TTATTGGATTGGGTTAATGCACACAATAAGTGAAATAAAATAACATCTTATTTTATTAAATAAATAATTTGTTTACAATAATTACAAAAGTTACGAAACTCACGAGATTTAGGGCATCAACCCCAACAACCCATAGATATAGAGGGTAAGATAACCAAAAGATCTTTTACTAAAAAACGTCTTAGAGCCAAAGAGCCCCTAGAACTTATACATTCAGATCTCTGTGGTCTGATGAATGTTAAAGCTCGAGGAGGGTATGAATATTTCGTCAGCTTTATTAATGATTATTCAAGGTATGGTTATCTTTATTCAAGGTATTGATTTGGAAGTGGTTCCAAATATGCATCTGTCGGTCATGTTGTTTTGCAACAACAATGGTGCCGTATCAAATTGTAAAGAACCTAAAAGCCATAAACATGGAAAGCATATCGAACGAAAGTACCATCTCATCACAGAGATTGTACAACGAGGTGACGTTACTGTCAGACAGGTAGCGTCAGAGGACAACATTGCTGACCCATTTAATAATCTAGAGCAACTGGGAGAAAATCTTGGGTATGAGATGCCCTAGTTTATTGTATTTATTCTTTTCTCTCTTAACCCAGCAACATTGTACACCATTGGAGTTTAAGTCCAAGTGGGAGTTTGTTGGGTTTTTATGTCCTAAAACTTATGGCATGTAAACGTAAACATATTCTATTATCAATAAAGTAATTATTGAATTTATTCAATAAAGTTGTTATTGAATAAAGTAAATGATTAAGTATAACTCTATAAATCCATTAAACTAAGAACCCATGGCTATAAAATGAGTACTTAAACTTTATGTGGAGACATAAAAGTAGATCAAGTTTGAGTAAATAGCCAAAACGGTCTATAGTATAAGGATTGGGTTGGGTACCTTATCCTAGAGACACTATGGGGTGCGGTCCGCTTTGTATATGATACAAACGATGTGATCCTAGATCATTCATGTGCAGACATTTGAGTGGGGGCATTCTATGAAATGAGTTTGCATAACACCGGACTGTGAAATAGTCATTATTTCTTTATAACACCGTTTACTAATAAACACTGACTAGTTTCAAATCGATGACTTAAGTAACTCGATCTTACTCCTAAGCTAACTATGAACCCCTGTTTATTCGAGATTACCCTTGGATCTGCATGGGTGAGAGAAGCCCATCATCGCTTGCTCAATATGCCTCCTATTTCAGGGGTAAGACTAGGTAGATAGGTTGGGACATAGTCCTGCAAGATGAAATTCACTTCGACCTGACTTTAGGATAGTAGAGAGGTTGTTCCCTTAAGTGCTGATTCCAGGTCTTGAACAAGGGTCCCAAACCTCTCATTGGCCCGAAAGGGAATCGGTTTGGTGGTTGGACCACAAACCAGTTGTTCATTAGAAGGTTAGTGGTACTTAAGAAACAAAGGTAATCCAGGGTAAAACGATATTTTGACCCAGCTAAGATTACAAACAACCTATGAAGGTCGACTTACTAATCATGGTTATATCAAATGGACAAAAATATATCAATAGTGAGGGGAGTGTAGCTACGGGCTTTAGTGGAGTGACTCATTAGTTAACGAATGTTGGTTAACTAGGTTCAAGAGTTTACTGGTTAATCTCAAATCATTGAAGCTCATGATCTATAGGTCCATTAGGTCCCTCAACTAGCTCACATCGGATAAAACCTTAGGACAGTGTGGTGAATGAGTTTGAAATGTTCAAATTCGGTTTAGGGAGTGAACGTTAAATATATATATGATATATTTGAACTTCTCGTCTTTTGATTATGAAGTAAACAATCAAAGAGAGTTGAAAATAGTATTTAAATAAGATTTAAATATATATATATATATATATAAATAGGGATTCATATTCAGAAAAATAGTGTTCTCGAAAAAATTGGGATTGGTGGAGAAATAATATTATTTTAATATTTGACATTAAAATAATAAAAAAATTAAATTAAAATTGTTTGAATTTAATTATATATATATATATATATATTATTGAATATGTGAAATTAAAGAAAATTCAAAATAAATGAAAAAAAGAAAAGGAAAAGAAAATGGAAAAATAGGATTAATGGAATTTTCATTAAACCCATTTTCCATCCATGCTACACCTGCTTAAGCCACCTCTCCCCTCCTTTATTTATCATCAAAATTGGTGTCAAATTTTGGTGAGGTAGTTGTGCATGAAATTCTCTATAAGTAGAGGTTGAATTCATGAAATTGGTGTTGATGATTTGATCGAAAATTACTCCCAATTTGGTGTTTAAAAGTTGAACCAAAACACACAACCTTCATCCACTCCTCCTTCAATTTACCACAAGAGAGGATCCCACAATCCGTTCTAAGGCCAGAGAATAGTCGATAAGACACTAGTGGTGGTCTGGGAGGTGATCGTGAACAAATCCACGAAGAAACGAGGGAGAATTTGATCTTCAAAGCATGTATATTACTCATTCAATCTATTTGATCTTCAAAGGTGAGTTTCCTAAAGTCCATATTTTTCCCCTTATTAAAAGCATGTTTTATCCTTTAAATTGAGCTAATTAGAGTGCAATTCGATCTATTCCGCTGTGCAAGCATGTATATTACTCTTTCATCAGCATCATTTGATTCATCTATAAAAAAAATTTCAAAAATGTAATTTATAAATCATGATGACTTAATTTTAATCCATGCATGTTAATCAATAAACGAAATAGATCTTTAGTGCATAAAAATAAAATCATACTCGAAAATAAATTTTCTTACATTTTTGTACTTTATTAGCAGGCCATGCAATTATAGTACCTAAAGGATAATCAATAATCAACCCATACACAAACTGCATCTGGATCAAGAGGGACATGATGGATAAGTATCAATGGATCATTAGAAGATGATCTTCCTTCAGCAATTACTTCTCTTGGGTTGACCCAATCTAATAGCATAGCACTTGTGAGGAACATTAGCAATAAGACTCTTTATTAATAAATAAAGAAAATATTAAACCATAATAATTTTGAATAGTAATTAAATAGAAACTTGAATATAATGCGAAAGATAAGTTTACCGATGGAGAATTTATGTTTGGACTTACAACCTGTGCTGATGTTGGTCTATTTATATATAATTACTGGAATGTTGTTTGTGGCAGTGCAATAAAAACTTATGTGAACAAGCATGAAACTTTCTTATACCTAGAGAAAACAAAAAATCTATAATGAACAAAGAGAAAAGATTAACGTCTCGCAATTGAAATCTTACAACAACGCTCTTAAGTCATGGATACAAATTAAATCTAACAAACCCAATAGTCAACATATCAATTCTCTAGACAACCATGGTTCCCAAGTTTACATTAATGTAAGAATGGAGATGAAAAATTCAAGTAAACAAAATGCAGAGTTCCAATAAATTTGAAAGAAAGAGCTTCAAAAGCGACAATAGTAAAAGTACCAAGGAAATTTAATGTTATGAGAATAATCCTAAATATATTCCAAACTCAAATCCTATTGCAGTTGAAGAATATATCTAAATCCCAATTGCCCAATAGATACAAGTTTCAATTATGCAGAATCAAATAACCAATTGAAATAAGTTGCCTAAGAATTGGTAAATAAACTAATCTATCAACCGAAGCAGGAACAATCACATACAATCATTATAATAATAAGGAAGAGAAAGAAAGACACCAGATTTATACTGGTTCACCCAATGTGGGCTAAGTCCAGTTCTCTGCTACCGTTCTAGGTTCCACTAAATCTTTCAGGGAGAAGTACAAAGAAGATTACAAACATGCTCAAGGGATTTCTCACAATTTCTCTTAGGAAAAAAGGTCTCACGAATCACTCGAACACTCAATCAACTTATAGAATAGACTACAAGAATCACACCCTCACAAACTCACAATATCACTCACTTTAGATCGACCTTCAAGTTGAAAGAGGAATCAACCTTGATGGATAAAAAACAACCCTCAAAGGTAACCAGAAAAGCCTAAAAAATTTTACACACCGATCTAAAAAATAATTATATAGTTCTGCAAATTAAAAGGAAAAAAAAAGTTGGATCTCGATTCTGGAAAACCTTGGTCTTTCGAGAAAACCTTTCTCAAGTTTTCTTTTTGTTCATTCTAAAACAAAACCTGAAAGACAGATGATTAACAAATATTGCGAGAGAAGGAAACCTCAAAGAATAAAAAATAACAAATGTTGAAGGCTTCTATAAAGTGAGAGAGGAGGGGAGGCATGAAGGGTGGCTAGCGTTGGCGGCGAGTTGGTAGGAGCGTGCGAGAGAAAGGAGGGAGTGAAAAAATTGAGGAAAAAAGAAACGGAGAAGAAAGGGGGAAGAAATCGATTTTTAGGGTTAATTTTTGCCGACATTAAAAAAAAATTCAAAAAGGCTTCGAAAAACATCGGGAAATAGTACTTTTTATCGACAGTAAAAAAAACATCTAGAAAAACTTTTAAAAACATTGGAAAAAATTGTACTTTTTGCCGACATTTTTTTAAAAACGTCGGGAAGAGGATACTTTTTGCCGACGTTTTTAAAAAACGTCGGCATATCGAGGTACTTTTTTCGACATCCCGACATTTTGTTCTTCTATCAGGAAAAGTTACATCGGCAAAAAAACAAATTTCTTGTAGTGATTGTATGATTGCATGTGTTGCATGTCTGACTTCAAGGGTCGGAGTCATTTACAGGTATTTTTATACTCAACTTTTTTTGTTTTATTTTTTTTAGGTAATAACAATAGCTTCCAGGGTGGTTGACGAGACACAGTTGTATAAGGGCCATGGATTCAAGTTGCAGTCGTCCACTTGTCTCATTATTTTAAATGCTTTTGAACTAAGTATAGTAGTAGATTGAACTTTTCTTCTGCTTTTTAATTTGCTTTTAAATTGGGATCTTAGCATATTTTAATTTGTATTTTGGAACTGACATATTTCAGCATTTATGAGATTATTTGATTTCAAGTCTGGAAAATTTTATAAATTCTTTATGTAAGAGCATGCATGCTAGTAGCGACCCTAGGTAGTCTAAGTCTAGAAGTCAAGTCGTTACATAATTTATCAACTATGCAAGAAGTTTCAGTTTGGACACAACAACAGTTTGCTATTATTACTTTTTGAATGAGGGTTCAACAATCCTCAACATAGTTCCAACTCAAATACCAACAAACAGAACAAGAATAGTAGTGGAATGGCTATGATTATTTTACCAGAAAATGTGCGTGATTTTGCTTGGTATTTAGACAGTGGTGCTAGCAACAACCATTTCACCTCTGACGACCTTGTAAAGTTGTCAATAAAGTTTGACTATATCGGTAATGAGAAGAATACGGTAGGCAATGGAACAAAAATGCCTATTCGCTGTATTGAAAGTTCTCTTATTAGCTCCAATATTAGAGATCTTATTTTAAAGGGTCTTTTGCATGTTCCTTTGATTAAGAAAAACTCAATTAGCATTTCAAGGCTAATAGTGGATAACTCAGTTACTATTGACGTTTGATGTGTCCGGTAAAAGAACAAGGAAACAGAGAAGGTTCTTCTAGAAGGGAGTCTTAAAGATGGATTGTATCCAGTCCCATTACTAGTGGCAGCCTTATCTCATGGACATCAAGAAGCTTTAAAGAAAAAAGTTACACTTGTTGCTTTTGTTTCCTATATTGCAAGTCAAAGTGTAACATCCCAAAATTGTGCGTGAATATTATCGAAAACTTCATGTTGAATTGTAATTTTTAAGGTTCTACATTAGATTTAATATTTCAAGTCTAAATTTAAGACATGAAAATTGGCCAATAAATCTTATTAGCTATTAAATAAAATTTTAAGGTTCTACATTAGAAAGTTGGAGAATATATGATTTTAACAAGAAAGATCTAGAAAGTTGGAGAATATATGATTTTAACAAGAAAGATCTAGAAACTTTGAGAATATATGATTTTAACAGGAAAGATCTAGAAAGTTGAAGAATATATGATTTTAACAAGAAAGATCTAGAAAGTTGGAGAATATGTGATTCTAACAAGAAAGATTTAGAAAGTTGGAGAATATGTGATTCTAACAAGAAAGATCTAAAGTTTGAGAATATATGATTTGAAGAAGAAAGATCTAAAAAGTTTGAGAATGTATGATTTTAACAAGAAAAATTTAGAAAGTTGGAGAATATATTATTTTAAAAAAAAAGATTTAGAAAGTTGGAGAGAAAATTAAATAAATAAATAAATATTATAAGAAGAAAAATCTAGAAAGTTGAAGAGATAATTAAATAAATAAATAAAGATTATAGGAAGAAAAATCTAAAAAGTTGGAGAGAAAATTAAATAAATAAATAAAGATTATAGGAAGAAAAATCTAGAAAGTTGGAGTTCCCCATAAATAGAGCAGAAGAGATTCATTTTGGGCACAAAACTAGGAAGTCTATCCTCCCCTCTTGGCACAAGATCAAACCATAAGGAATAATTAGGAATAAGTAGGATCATGATCGAGGTAAGTAACTGATCTCACTCTATCTTTGAGTGGTTTATATGGTAGTTTGCCTTTGTTATGTTGTATTAATTATGTTATGTTGCATTACATGCTAAAATACGTTTCTTTATAAGGGACCCGATGCATTATGTATGTTCATGATCATGTCCAGATCAAGTTATTTTTAGGGTAGGCTACGCTTCCAAGGCTAGCAGGGTATGTATGGTTGGAACCCTCTAGACCCAACCTTACATTATGCTTATGTTAGGGGCTAGTAGGGTATGTATGGTTGCACCCCTCTAGTCTCATCTTATGTTTATGTTAATGGTTGATATCGGATGCGACTTTGGCTCGACTGACTGCATGTCACTGCTCATCATCAGATGAGCAAGATTCGCTTAAGTCCACATTTTCCTATCAGTGCAGTAGAACTCATGTTGGAAGCATAACCGATTACCTCATATTATGATAAGTTCATGTTTTGGGTCCCAATCATATGTTTTTATGACACGTTGAATGTGACGTGCATTTGGGCACTACCATAGGTTAGAGCTACTTAATGGATATATCATATACTCATCCTACTTACAGACTTTGTAGGTAAGGATACAGCGAAAGTGGCATGACTGGACGTCACTTAAAGGGACAACTATCAAACTCATTGTTTTGGTCATATATGCATTTTGTTCCACTATGGTTACATTTTATGGATCCTGGTATTTTGTAAAAGAAACTTTTGTAAAGTCTTTACTACTTGATTAATAAAAGTTTTTATGTGTTCTTTTAAAAAAAATTTAACCAAAACTATAGAAAAGTCTAGGTATGCATGTCATAGCGGTCGGACCTTGTTATGTAAGGGTCAGGTAGTTACAGAAAGTAAGGATGATCTTATCTGTTGGCAGTCATCATTTATTTGTTGCTCTAAGGAAAATCTTATGTTTAGTTCACAATTGTAGGAGTGGAAGGTCAAACCATGAACCTTTACCATGGCAATAAATGCCTTATCCATATAGGATCGTATGGCAACACTAGAGGGGGTAAATAGGATTGCTTAAAAAGTTAAAACTTTTTCGATAAATTTAGACAAAATTAATACAGTTGAAACAAATCAAATTAGTACACTAAAATTAATTTAAAATATATATAACAATTTAATCAAATAAAATATACGAACATGCAATTTAATTAACAAAGTAATTTGGCAGTGGAAATTTAAAAGTAAGGAGAGAAGAATTGACTCCGAAAATATTATAATGGTTTGAAAATTCCTACTCCACTCTCCAAGACTCCTTGGATATTTTACTGCAATAGATCTCTTACGGGTGAGAACCAAACCGATTAATTATTCTTTTTACGGTTGTAAGAGTAAACCCTTTATCGATCTTTTTGCAGGTTTAGGATCCAACCTATACCGATCTTTTTACTGGGTTCAAGATCAAACCATTATCAATCCTTTTAATGGGTTCAGGATCAAACCACTACAAATTCTTTTATGGGTTTAGGATTAAACTACTCTCACAATCCCAAGGTGTTTCTACACCTTATTATAAAAATTCAATTTAAAGTAATGAAATTTGAAACTCATAAAATGAAAAACTCTCACAAGAGTATATACACAATTTGCACTCAAAATAATAGTCTAATCTTTCAAAAAAAGTCTCTAACAAAATAGAATAAAATGAAGTTTTGAAAAGATCAACAATGGAGGGCTTAGAAGAGAAAAATTCAGCACAAATAAGTGTGTTTTGGAGAAGAAAGATTACTAGAATTTAAAGAATAATTTTGGCTTAAAAGAACATCAAATTTGGAATTAAAATTGGTCATTAGATCTAGGTAATTTAAATCAAATGTGAGAATTTGGCCATTTGGTAGGGTTGGCACTCATGCTAGAACTGTAGTGAACATTTGCGTCTGGTGCATGTCAAGATTTTTGAATTCTGCTCAATTTTCTCTCGATCATAACTTCTTCATTTGACGTCCAATTTGAGAGATTCAAAATGAGTTGGAATCCTTTTTTGGAACTCTATGTTATGGAAATTTAAAAATACTAAAATTATTGATAAACTAAAAAGTTCATTATCATCAAAGTATATGGTATGATTGAAGCTCATAAAGCTAACAATCTGCTATGTTCGGATTGGCAAAAAAAATAACTCATTTTTATCATACCTTAATTGTCTTTAACATAAGGATAATGAACGGGTTTTCGAAGCACTTCAAATAAAATATTGATTCTTTTTAAACTAATTTGTAGAAATGGTGGAATTGGGTTGAATCCGAAGAGAACTATGAGGATTAGTTTCTCAATAATCAATACGAGTAAAAGAGGGTTTTTGTGAGTTCGTGAATTAAACTAAATTAAACAAAGTAATAAAAGCCTAAATTAATGAGAGTAAATCTTACCGAATATACAATCCAAAGGTGAATTTTCCATCCAATTGTAATTTGATCATAGGCTTAAATGATAATTTTTGTCACCACGTGTTTGCAACGCAGAGCGGCCGACGTCCTCGAAAAAGGGAGATTTTAAAAATAAAAAAGGAGTCACCACCGACCATTTTTATGGTGTGATTGGTCATCAAAATATAATAAAAAAATTTTAAACAAAGATATGCGAAAACCAGATTTTGGAGTTCGGGAGTTGTTTGTGTGTGGGAAAGGTGTTAGCACCCCACATCACCCGTTAAAAAGCGGTGGCCAAAACTTTACCTTGAAATCTCCAAAAAAAGAAGCACTTAAAAAAGTATTTTAGTAAAAGAAAAATTTTAAAACAAATGTTTTATTTTATCTTTCATCTCTTCAACATTGAAGGCATGATTTGATAAATAAGAAAGAGCAACTCATTAATTTTGTTATATTAGACTTTTTCCAAAATTAAGGAAAAATTCTTCACCTCAACAATACGAAATAATTTTAACATTCCTTAACTCCATTATAGGAAGCCATTTAAAAAAAAGTTTTTTTTTAATACAAAACTTGTATCAATTCATTTTTTCTTGAAATATGTTTTCTTGCAATCAAATCTCGGATTCCCAAAGATTATGATTCCTCACCTCAATTATTACAGAAAATCGGACTCCCAAATATTTCTAGAT
The DNA here is from genome assembly GCA_026257165.2 of Telfairia occidentalis. Lineage (NCBI taxonomy): Eukaryota > Viridiplantae > Streptophyta > Magnoliopsida > Cucurbitales > Cucurbitaceae > Telfairia > Telfairia occidentalis. The sequence goes on from JAOANK020155879.1 coordinate 9,566, forward strand.
TTCGTCGTAGGATATTTTTAAAAAAAAAAATAGAAATGCATTTTGTATTAAAAAAAACTTTTGAAAAACCTTTGTAGAAACTAAATTAAGGGTTTGGAAATAATTTTGGGAATCGTGGAAAACTTTTTAAAAGTGATTTAAAAAGTAAAAACAATAAAAAGACAAAAATAAAACTAAAATGATGAATAAACATAACAGATAAAATACAATTTAAATTGCAAAGTACAACAATATAATAATAATAAATTATAACAATTAAACAAAAAAAATGCAATTTATAAATTTAAGAACAACATATTGGAACGATCTTAGACGCCCAAAGAATTGATTCCTCACCTCAGGAAAACTAGAAAATCGGACTCCCATTTCTAGATTTCGTCGTCAAAATTTTCATTTTAAAAGACGATAAATGTATATACTAATTCTCAATATCACTGAAAAAGTAATATAGAACTAATAAAGTATATAAGATAGCAAAATACATACAAGGTCAACATAATACTCGATAGATAAAAGAAAAAAACAATTATCACATAGAAGATATTAAAACAGAGAAGAAATAAATAAAAACAAATAAATAAATAAAACAGTGAAGAAAAGTATAAAAAAAATCTTAGAATAAAACAAATTAACAAACTGAAATGACAACTAAATATGTAAACTGAACCTATTAGGAAGAAACTAGAAACTTTAAATATAAACATAATGATAATAATAACAATGTAAATATATACATACTTTAAATGAAAAGAAAAACTGAAAAATTAATTAATTAATTAATTAATTAAAAAAACATGGACAGGGGTGCGCGTCAGTGGCAGACTACCATTTACATGAGCACAGACAGATGACTCCTCTTTTTCTGCTTTGTAAACATAAAACAATATTACATATATATATAATAATAATAATAATAATAATAATAATAATAATAATAAAGAGAAAGAAAAGTAAATAAAAATAAATAAATAATAAAAAGAACGTGGGAGGCAAAACTGCCGCCCAAACCCAACCTTTTTTTTAACCAAAAAAAATACAAAAAGAAGTTGAGTAAAACGTGAAAGATTAAAAACAAATCTTTTTTCTTTATTTTCTTTAAAACTCTCTGAAACAAAAACCCTCATTTTTCTTCTCCTTCTTCCATCTCTCTCATTTTTCTCTCCAAGCTCTATCTTTTTCTCTTTCACTCTCAAAACTTCATTTTCTTTGTTCTCTTTTCTCCCTCAGTGCTCTGTTTTTCTCTCAAACTCTCTCAAACTCTTGCTCTTTCAAGCTCTCTTTTTTTTTACTTTCCTACTACTCTTCAAACTCCCTTTTTTTTTCTTCTCTTTTCTTGCAATAGTGTAGACAAAGTGCAAAAGAAAGGGCTTTCTCCCTCCTGCACGCCCGAGGTATGTTACTCTCTCCTCTTCTCTCTTTTTTATTTTACCCATATGCTTTCTTTACTACACATTTTTTTTGATGAGATAGAACTCATATGGGTAAAAGAGTAGGAAAAAAAAGTAGAGGGTTGGAGGAGAGGAACAAACAGAGAAGAAGAATAAAAAATAGAACTTCCAAAATAAAGTAAAATAAATCAACTTTTTTTACATAGAGAGGAGAAGTAGATCAAAACATATACATGCAAAAGAAAAATAAAGAACTACCATAGAGGGAAAAGAACCAAAAAATAAAGGACTAGTGGTACAAAGGGTAGAAAAAACAAAAAAAAATAAAGGTAGCAAAGCCTCTAAGCCTCGCTACACTTTTTTTATAGGATAATTGAGCAACAAATGGAATGAGCTAATAGAAAAACTAGCATGTTGCTTGAGTGACTGATCCTTGGGAATAAACCCTACTGAGTTCAAACTCCAACTATTCATAAACATCCATTTAGCTCACTACATTTCTCCATTTTTTTCACCCTTTTTTTAATAATTTTTTTTATGGATCACTTTCTATCTCTCTATGTATTTTTTTGGTGTGCATCCCATTGTGTATATTTTTTTCTCTCTATATTCTCCCCCCTCCAAAGCTCACAAAGAGGGTTTATATAACCCAAAAAGTTTCTATTTTTGGATAGAAAAAATACTAGCTAGTTTCTTTTGAATTTGAATTCATGCCAAAAAAAAAAAAAAAACTGTTACCTGAAAAGAGTGTGTAATTTGGGAACAAAATCAAATTTTGAAACCAAACCTACTCATTTGATTATTTTTTTTAACAACTAACATGAACATAAATGAATCTTTCAAATTTAAAGGAAAGAAACAATTAATTAACAAAATAAAAGAATGTGACATTCAAAAATAATTACTACAATTAATAAAAAAAAAAGATTAATTTTAAGAGAACCAAGCAAAAATACATGGCTACAGTATGCCCCTTTGTACATCTTTTTTTTTCAAAAGGTGGACAAAGGCGTAGACAGTATTTTGCCTGGTAGAGCCTCGAATTTGGTTTAACAAAACACTGAGGCTATGGAAAAATAAGCCATCACAGCAAAAATTGTCGAGGGTCGGGGATAAATGAGTACCCACATGACACAGTAAAAGCGCTAGAGACCAGGGGAGTGCCATAGCAGCAGAACGTCGCGGGTCAGCGATAAACCAGCTCCACACGATAAAGTCAAAAAGCGATGGAGGTCAAGGATAAACAAGCTTCATCGCAACAAAAAAGGCGTCAAGGGCTAGGGATAAACAAGCGCCACACAACAAAGTAAAACACAGGAGGCCAAAGAAGTGCCATCGCAGCAAAACGTCGAGGGCCAGGGATAAACAAGTGCCACACGACAAAGTAAAAAACTTGGAGGCCAGGGATATACAAAAGTCATTGCAGCAAAACCTCGAGCTCCAGAGATAAACAAGTGCCACACGACCAAGTAAAAAATATTGGAGGCCAGGGATAAACAAACACCATCACTGCAAAACATTGAGAGTCAGGGATTAACAAGCGCCACACGACACAAGAAGTAAATGTCATTTACAGATGTATGTATGCATATGCATTTTATCTAATTATGTATTTTACCTACGTTTTGTCCTTTTCTTGCTTACTTCTAAAAAGAGAAAAAACTTAAAGCTTACAAAGTAGCTCATTTTATTCATTCCATATAACTTGTCTAAGCATCATGATCTTGGATTAATAACTTGGGTTTTGTGTTGACTTGGAGATTAAAACCTTGCTTGTGACCACTCTGGTCCTTCAAGCTACCTCTCTAATTACTTGGAGGGATGGTAATTTAACTTCAATCAGTAAAATGGCTTCCATGCCATAACATAAGAAAAAGATTTGACCCAGTTAAAGTGCAGGCAAATACTAACATTTCATGCTACGTACTCTTTAGGCATGATAGTCATTTTCTCAACAATTCCCTTAACATTCTTTATTTGGTGCTTCCATTAGAACACTTAATTTTGTTGTAGCTTTTCTATCCAACCCAAACATATTCTGGTGTGACAATGCAAATAAATCTTGCGCTCACAAAAGAGAGCTATAAAGTCTAAGTAATTCTACTCTGTGGACAAAGTGTCAATTTATACTTTTTAACTTCTTAAGCCCTTGGACTAGCTAATTCCAACAATTCTTAGTACGACCTTATTGTCCCTCTTGGTCTATTAACCTCAATAGCTTTGGCAACACATCTGATATCCATAATATGCTCAAGATTATGGACTGGAAACTCTAAAATCAAAGTCGTTTTCAATCCTTTTGTCCTTGGTATCGATCTTTAATTGCCATTGCTAAAAGATGACAAGAGGAAACAAAAATGATCATGAATTCTGATGATATGCTTGGAGGGAAAGAGACGGTGACGGGAACGAAAGATAGAAGCCCACAATTCTTTCTATTTCATATTGAAGACGTCAAAATATGAGTAGTTGATAGTCATCGAACTACATTCATAGTAAACAATGATCAAAGATATCACGTGGTCTTAGACATAGCCATAATGACAAATCCTCTGACACCTTTCTGGTGACACTTGAAAACTCTTTGACTTCTCAAATGCAGAGCTTGAACTTTTGGTGATGTGAGTAAACCAACTCATGAGTCATGTGGTGCTTTTAGCAACAACGTCGATTTTAGAACTCGTTGCATGGGCAATCATGTTAGCATCTAATCCTTGTGTGGTTGCTATCAACTTTTGCACCTTAAACTCGAGGCAATCTTCTTTGGAATGATGTCCAATCACTCATGTATGAAATAAACATTCTTTTCCAAAATCACATTCTGGCTCATTTTTATGATTGCTCAGAGTTCTTATTAAGATATTCAACATCTAGCTGGATATTGAAAAAGAAATTTCAGGGGGTGTACTCAAGTCATAAACTATATCCTAAAAAATTGCATATCCTTTGATCATATTTAGCAAAATTCCCATGATTTGAAAGAAGATTTCAAACCTTAGGTTGACATCGGGTTCTTCTCCAATTTTTTCAAACTTTATCTAGGATACTTTAACTAAAGCTTAAACTTAAACTTCCATATATGACTTTTTTTTATAGAAGGCCCAATGGCCCTGCATGATACTTGTATCTTTTATTTCGGTTATACAACTTAGGATAAGGAGGTTGTAAAGGCACGAGAGAAATTTGATGGTTCTCTAATAATTGTGGCAAGAGTTCGGTGAATGTAGTTGGGATAGGGTCAAACTGCATCTATCTCCAACTTTTCCTGGCACGTTGTTGATTTGGCACATTTGATTAACTTTGTCCCCCTTTTAAGACTATGGGTAGCTTGTTGTCCAAGCGTTGGTGATAACAAATGAGTAATACCTCAATGCCCCAAGCTAATTTCATCCACTCCTTCACCTTTCTTTTTGTGGGGCATATTCATTTGGACGCTAACTTCTGCCTCTGCATCTATAATTCTGCCATTTTTTTTAACTTCATACTCTATTCTTTTTCCAATTATTATAACACTTTTTCAATCCTAAAATGGAGCTTGTAGGGTATTTATGAACATAACTGACATTTTCTTATCTGTTAATGGCAGTTGTACATGAGCGACTATTTCTCTCCATCTTTAGGCATGTTCTCTGAAAGTCTTGAAGTTTCTCTTTTCCATGTATTGAAGATCCAAATAATCTAGCGTCATGTTAATATTATACTTGTATTGCTTTAAGAATGAGTATGTTAAACCTTCCATTTATGCACTTGTGGGCTATCCAAATGCATATTTCATCGGAAAGTTGGACCAATTAGGTTGTCTTGAAGACAAAGCATGAGTGACTTATCACCATGGGCATGAACCGACATTTTTTGGCAATAAACGATGAGGTGGTCTTTCGGGTAAGTGGTCCCATTATACCTTGCAGTCTTGGATTTGGGTGGAAAGATGACATCAGAGAATAAGCATAGCTGTTGTGCCAATATTTCCATCATCACCTTCTATTGAACATAATCTTTCTACAAGAAACTCTAATTTTTCTTTATGGCTAAATTTTAGAGGTTTCCTTGTAGTTTTCCATATTTGGGGTGGGTATTGAATCATTTGCTTGGCTCTCAAACTGAGAAACTTGATTAGGATCTTATGCAAGGTACGATGCATGTCTGATATCACTTCTACCAATGACAAATTTCACCGCGTCTGAGTGGTAAACCTAAGAAGGTAAGGAGAGGTACCATCTGATACTTGGTTTTGTCCCTTTTCTAAATATAGGTAATACCCCTGCTACTGACTTCTCTCTTCTTGAAGTAAGTAACTCGAATCTAGAATCTTTTCCAACTACTCTTTTACCCTTTCACATTTTTTCGGACTGTTATACTTGATTATTAACTTAACCTTCCATGATCTAGCTGGCTCTCTAGTCCAATAATGACGATAGAAGTAATATTTGAGCTATTTTGCTAGACTTTGACTCTTCTAATCATCTAAAAGTAAAGAAAGAGAATGATTTAAATTGGTTTAAGCTTCTTATGCCAATAACCTATATGAGATGTATGAATGTCAGGTTCGACAATGCAAACTTTTTCAAAAGTTTAATGCAAATCTTCTATAAAACTTCAAGAGAAGACGTGAAATAAGGACTAATGGCTCTAAAGCCCGAGTAACACCTAAAGTAGAAAGGAAGCAATGAGAGAATGGATGCTTACTAACCTAGGATTTTTGTATGATAAGAAAAAGGCATCTAAATGTTAGCCTATGTAAATGTGGCAATGACAAAGCAAATTGTCATATTACTAACAAAATAAATAGCATGAAAGTTCTAAATAAGTGAGTCTAATTCTAAGACCCTAAATGATACCGGTCCCCAAATTAGTCACAGAGCCATACATGACTATATTACCGAATTGGGTGAGAATTTTTTGTGTGCCTGCACGGAAGCATAAGCTTCTCGAAGGTCGACACTACTCAGTCCTCAATTCTAAACCTATTCGGCACAACCCTAGTAGAGGGCTTGTGATAGCGTGTGAACTAATAGAATATTATAAAAGAATAAAACAAAAGCACAAGGCAAACATATTAACAAGATAAATATCACAAAAGATTCTAAGAAGTGAGGTTAACACTAGGGTCCTAACTGACACAGATTTGCAAGTTGATCATGACGTCGTACTTGACCATATGACCAAATTGAGTCAGAATTTTTTCGTGAGCCTACACAGAAGCATAAGCTTCTCGAAGGTTGACACTACTACATCATCGATTCTAATCCTATCTGGTGAAGCCTAGGTAGGAGGCTTGTGTTTAGTACGTGAATAATAAAATATAGGAATAACAATGCAACACAAGAACAAATATCAACAAGACAAATATCATAATAAGTGTGGCTGATGCAGAGATTCCTAAATAAAATGGCCCCCAAGTTGGTCACTAAGTCGTATTTGACCAAGCAACCAAATTGAGTGAGAAATTTTTGTGTGCCTACAAGGAAGCATAAGCTTCTCGAAGGTCGACACTACTACATCCTCGATTATAATCCTATCAAGTACAACCCAAGTAGGATGCTAGTGATAGTGTGTGAGATAACAAAATAAACTAGCTCAAGCAATTTATACAAAAATAATAAATATAAATAACAAGACAAATCAAGATGAAAAAAATAGCCAAACTCTGAAGGTAAAACCTCATGTCTGAAGGGATTGAATCCCCAGCAGAAGGGATTGACCGCTGAATGCATTCACAATCGGATTTGGAAGAAGCATGCATTATAAACTAAAATTACAGAGAACAAGAATTTACCTTTGAAGAACTCTTTCTTCACATAGTTCCCAGAGAGTCTTTCAATAGCAACACAAACACCACCAATTAGAACACTCACTATTCTCAAGGATTCAACACAAGATTGATGGTGGAATCTCTCTATTTTGGTGAGGAAAATTCTGCATTATGAGAGCTCTTTAAAAAAGAAGAAGAAAAAATCACCATTTCTGTGTTCTCAATACAGACTTTAAAAGAGAGAAAACAAGAGATTGTGGGAGGGGAGTTACGTTAACTCCCCACCACCCATGTAATTTTTTTTTTCATTTAACAAAAATAATATAATAAAATAAATAATTAATTATCTCATAATTAATTAACTATATAATATGCAAATTAATCATATTAAATGCATATCTCTCTCTTTTAAACTATGGTTTCAATATGAATCATATTCATATTAAATTATTAACCCATAGTATTTACATGAATCTCATTCATATAAATA
>JAOANK020156075.1:0-17190 GCA_026257165.2 Telfairia occidentalis
TATAAAATGAGTACTTGAACTTTATGTGGAGACATAAACATGGATCAAGTTTGAGTAAATAGCCAAAACAGTCTATAGTATAACTATTAGGCTGGGTACCTTATCCTGGGGACACTATAGGATGCAACCCACTTTGTATATGATACAAACGATGTGATCCTGAATCGTTCATGTGGAGACATGCGAGTGGGGCGTTCTATGCAATGAGTTTGCATAAGATTGGACCACGAAATACTCATTGTTTCTTTATAATGTTGTTTACTAATAAACACTGACTAATTTCATATCGATGACCTAGGTAACTCGATCTTAATCCTGAGCTAACTATGAACTTCTATTATTTGGGATTATCCTTAGATCTGCATGGGTGAGAAAGACTCATCATCGCTTGCTCAATTTGCCTCATTTTAAGGGTACGGCTGGGTAAATAGTTGGCGACACAGTCCTGCAAGATGGAATTCACTCCTACCCAACTTTAGGGATAGTAGACAGGTTGTTCTCTTAAGTGCTAATCATAGGTCTTGAATAAAGGACCCCACCCTCTCATTGTCCCGAGAGAAAATCGGTTTGATGGTTGGACCACAAACCAATTATTCATTAGAGGGTCAGTGGTACTTAAAGAGCAAGAGGTAATCCAGGGGTAAAATGGTATTTTGATCCAGCTAAGATTACGAACAACCTGTGAATGGTCGACTTACTGATCATGGTTATATCAAATGGACAAAAATATTTCTATAGTGAGGAGAGGGCAACTATGGGCTTTAGTGGAGTGACTTGTTAGTTAACGAATGTTGGTTAACTAGGTTAAAGAGTTTAACCAGTTAATCTCGAATCGTTGGAGCTCATGATCTATAGGTTCATTAGGTCCCTCGGCTAGCTCACATCGGATAAAACCTTAGGACGTGTGGTGAATGAGTTTGAAATGTTCAAATTCGGTTTAGGGAGTGAACGTTAAATATATATGATATATTTGAACGTCTCGTCGTTTGATTATGAATTAAAATGATCAAAGAGAGTAGAAAATAAAACTTACATAAAATTTAAATATTATATATATGAATAGGGATTCATATTCGAAAAAATTATTTTTTCGAAAAACCGGGATTGGTGGAGAAATAATATTATTTTAATATTTGATATTAAAATAATTTAATTAAATTAAAATGGTTTTAATTTAATTATATATGTTTTTATTTATTTAATTTATGAAATTAAATAAATCAAAAAAAAAATAAAAAGAAAAAGAAAATGCATAATGAAATTATCTATAAATCCATTTTCTCTCCATGCTAACCACATTAAGCCACCTCTTGATTCATCATCAATTGAGTGTCAATTGATGGTGAATCACTCAATTGATGATAGAATCAAGGTTGCATGATTTTCTCTATAAGTAGAGGGAAGATTGAAGTGCAAAGGGAAGATTGAAGTACAAAGGGTTGAGAAACGGAGAAACGAAGGAGAATTTGATATTCAAAGGTGAGTTTTCGAATTCTCTGGTTTTCCTCTTTGTAAAAGCATGTTTTATCCATTTAATTAAGCGATTTCGAGTGCAATTTGATCCTTTCCACTATGCTAGCATAGTCTATGAATTCTTCAAATTCTAACATTTTTCTTTCAAGCTCCAACCATTGCTTGATAAGAAAGAGATGTTTGAAGCTTCTATGTTATTTTTTGCCTTATGTTTTCTACTTTGCTTGTAGCTTGCTGTTTTTTTTTTTTTTTTAAAGAAGAAGAAGAAGAAGAAGAAGAAAAATACAAAAAAAAAGAGAAGAAAGAACAACAAAAGATGAAGTCAACTGTGAAAATGATTTATTGGTGCATCTAATAGAACATTTTTGTTCTATGCTTTATTGGATTGATCATGTGCTAAATTAATACTTGTTTTAAAGCTTGTCGAATCTACTTTTGACTGGGAAGTTTCAGCTCATTTGGAGTTCATTTGGGGAAGAAACGAAGGAAAAGCAGAAGCTATCTAAGGAAGGAGAAGGAACAACACTACAAAGTGTCTACCTTGATTTTTAGCCTCCAAACCAAGCCCTTTTCCTTACTTTCTTTTTGTAAAAATCCCTTTTCTTTCATTTAGAATATCTATAAGACCTTCCACATTAATTTGGAGTCAAAACCCTTCGTGCATACCCCCTTAAAATATTGAATAGGATAGCTAAATGTTATGCAAAACCTGGCAAGTGCACGGGTTCTGCAGTAGTATATAAAACGGTAAAAAGATCGAGTATCGTCCTGTTGAAATCGAGATGTCAATCCTTTTTAGTACCGAAACATTAATTGTCAATTTTATTTAAGGAAACGATATCAGGGGACTTCAATTATGGACTTAATTAATCAATCTAAGAACACTGAGATTAACCTAATATTTATTTAATAGGTTTAAGGATTTAATGGGTCTCCTCTCTCAAATTCACCCCGCTTACCCAACTAATTCAAGGACCAACCTTCGATCTAATTGCCCACAAAATAATTAGATAAGACTAACCTCATATTAAAACCTGTGGTTTACTTCTTTGCTGCATAAACAACATTAGTTTAGTAAGAAAATAAACATACAAGAACGAATCAATCGATGGCGATTAATAAGTAATACAAACAAGGGTAATAAAATGAAATAAGCACCAAATTAAATCCCAACAGTTCAATGAATCAATTAATCAAACCATAATAATTCGTCAACACCCTAAAACTAATAAAAATTTAGCTACTCATAGTGTTCAACATAAAATTCAGCAAGAAATACATCTAAAAATAGTAAATAGATGAAAAGAAAGTGAAAGAGAAAACTATCGGTTCGATTTGACCTATACCAACCATAGAATCGCTCCTCCAGGCTCTTGGCTTTCACCCTCAAATTCTAAAATAGCTCTTCATCCACCTTTAATTCATAACGCACAAGAATACTGTTACCCGATGTTTGGTCCCCAAAAAATGGTTCTCCAAAACATAGTAGAAGAGATTGCTTTTATAGAAATCGTGATGCCAACGAGATGCTATAAGACATCATCTCGACGCTGTGGTAAAATAATTATAGGAATACCACCGGTCGTTTTTACACATAGAAATTTCATTTCATAAATTGGTGTAGCCTCAAGACGCTATAAGGTAGCATCTCGACATTGTGCTCTTATTTTTTCTACTGTCTTCAACAGCGTCGCAACGCTATGGGATAGTGTCTAGATGCTAGCCCCTAAAGTTTCTCCATTTGTTCAGTTCCTTTCTTCATGTCTTTAACAAATCTTCTCCTATTTAAGCTCTCTTTCAACCCGAATATCTACAATTCAAGAATTTCTCCAATTGCTCATTCCTAGAAAATTAAACAAATAAACGAATCAAAGTAAACAATAAAGCACACAAAATTACTAAATCTAAGGCTCTAGAATAGCACTTTTTGAGTGCTATAAACCATCTCAAACTTAGAATTTTGCTAATTCCAAACAAAATAAAATACAAAACAAGAGGAAATCTAAACAAATGCATACTTATGACTCCAAATTTGTTACTCCTAAGAGGTCATAGGTACAACAAGAGTCTATCATCAAGAAGTTTAAAGGTCAATTCTTTTAACCCCTTGTGTGCGCATGCAAGCCCATCTTTTCTAGGTCCTTACAAGTCTGGAGTGACTTTAGAAAAACCTCCCTAGGCTCTTCTACTTCGATCTATGGTATGATTAAGCAAAGCATTTACACACTAGAGCTCTAAGAGATTTTTTTTCTTCCTTCTATTTGTCTATTCTTTCATTTCTCATTTTCTCTTTTCTTTTCTTTTCTTTTGCTAGAAGAGGAACCTATTCGAGATGTATCACCTTTTGTTTTTGGCTTATCCCCACTTCTTAGGTGTAGGATATCTAACTACGAGTAATACGCTTGTTCAAGGGCCTAGGCTTGCTCACTTTCTTTTCACATGTTCATCGACGACACCTGTTTACTAATGCCCGAGGAAAGGAGGAGTAATCTCCTTCACTTAATTTCCTTTTTAGCACAAAAATACTAGATATGAACATGAATTGCCTAAACACAACCACAACCTTTCAGAGACTTTCTCAGAGAATTAATTCCCTTAAAGACATCGTAAACCTTTAGAACCCTAGATGCTCAATTACGAAGGACTCTAAGAAGGATTTAAACATGACTTGAACAAGAAACATGTTTTTTCATTTTCCCCTATTTCGACCCACAAATAACTCATAGAAATTCATAAAATCTCCTCATCAATAACATGCAATAGGAGTTCCACGACAATCAGCAGACAGTTTACAACTTCTTTATCAATTCAGGAAAAATTTTTAATTTAAGCTCAAAATCAGCATGCAAACTAAAATAATTCAACCATTAAGTTCAACATGCACAGAGTACTATGTACACCCATCCTGAACTTAGAAATATACATTTTCCTTAATGTATTAAAAGGAAGGCAAAGTAGTCAAAGAGTAACAATATTGGCCTATAAATAAGGTGATCAACGAATTCTACAACAATGTGGAAAGGTACGATCTGAATAGTAATGGTTCCTTCAAAATATGGTGACAAACTGAAATCAAAGCAAGACAGACAAACTCAACAAAATAACAAATGTAGAGAAAGACCATAGGTTGCCTCCCATAAAGCATTTGGTTTAACGTCTCTAGTTACATGGGACACCAATGTAAGTCTATTCTTTTACCATGTCCTACATCTACTTGGCTTCCTTGCCAAATTCTTTTTTCACCCTGCAAAGAACTTTAAGAAAAATATATTCCTCCTCTCTATTCAGATTAGCAGGAACAACCATAGGAGGCAAGGAAAAAAAATCAAAGTATGCATATTGAAATTGCACAGGTAAAGGTTTCAAATTTACATCAGGTGGTTTATCATTTTCTAGCTTTTTCTCATTCAGTACAGTCAAAGGGTTATTTTTTTTTACACGTCCAACAAAAATAGAAATAGAAATAGGGGTGCAGGCTCAACATCCTACGTTTTATCTAGGATACCATAAGTAGATTTCAGCATACTATTCTTCTCACCCACAGGAGAGACCACTGAGCATTCATACTTAGCAAAAGGTTTATTTGAATATAAATTAGAGCATATACTAACTTCAGTAGGGTGTTTCATGGTTCGATAGATATCGAAATTTATTGTCCACCCTCAAGGTTAGCTTACCTTGCTGTATATCTATCAGGGCCCTTCCAGTGGCCAGAAATGGTCTCCCCAGGATGATCAGTATCGCAAAATCCTCCTCCATGTCTAGCACCACGAAGTCTGCAGGGAATATGAATTGTCGACCTTGACAAATACGTCATCCACTATACCTCAAGGGTGAGTAAAAACTTGTTGTCTTCACAGATATGCGATGGATATGCATCAGCAATGTAGAATAATTTAGAAAATGAAGATAAATAATACTTAAGTATAAGCAATCGTACAAGTAATACTAGAGTATTCCAGGATATCAATCCATAGGGATTCTTTAACCATCCAAGCAAAATTTACTTTTTATTGCGCGACAAAAAGAAAGAAGGGTTGGAAGAATAATATTGGTTTAATCAGAAAATAAAGAATCAAAGACATAATACTGTAAAAATGTGATAGAAGTGTGACAGCATACACAATGGACTAAAGAATATTTTAGAAAGAAAGCTGGTTTTAGCTGTTTGAATCCCCTTACCCCAGATGCGGTGACTTTGCTACAACATTTTCTGAAACATAATTAATTTCCAGCAAATCTGGGAACAACTCATGAGAAATACTTTCGAGTTCTATGAGTTATTAAGCTAACCAGTCTTATGTCTAAGCTCAAATTAACTATAATCAAGTTTAGAACCTACCCATTTGATTTTACAGCCAAATACAATACGTCTAGCGCTATTTGACACGATTAAAAGGGTAACCTTTACTGCATCATTCAAGTGTGTTCGATTAAACCCAACCCTTTCAGTATTGAGCCTAACTAAAATACTTAATCGGTGGCAAGTTGGACTAAGTATTATGCAAGATAAAGCAACTACAATGAGTTGAAAGAAATAATTTTATTTAAGAAAATAACTAAACAAATCACAACATTAAAGTAAGGTTAATCTCACAGCTAAACCACAAGGAAATTAGTTCCTACTCATGTGTATATCCATGCTAACAAAGTAGGAAACATTCATACTAAATTGAAACTAAGTAAAAGAAATTTAGGAGAAGAAATGGAGCCGTAGGTGAGCCTTTCAGCTACTCCAATGACGTTTTCTTCCTTCAAAGTTGTAGCTCCTTAGTTCCCTTACTGCAATGGAGTTTTCTTTCTCCTTCAAGGAGTGGGTTTTTCCTTTCCTTCTCCCCAAAATTGTATAATACGGCCGCCCCTCTATCCCTCAAAATAAAGGTTTATTCCATTTAAATAGCATCCTTTAAGCCTCCAAGATGATGCCACGCGTCCCTACTAGGTTAAAATCTTGGGTTTATCACATTCTGTGTGCCAGCCCATTTAATGAAATTCCAGTGTGCGTGTTTTTCCTCTGCCGCTATACTGCAGTAATGTTGCAGCATTTCTGCCGCATAATCTGTAAAATTGTCAAGAGAACAGATTTGAGCTTTCAAATTAACCTAGACATTAAATAATAAAAATCATCATTCTAACTACAAATTTCACGTTAAAAAGCCCATATTAATCCCCATGTGAAACATCATCATTAAATTAATAATGAAGGGTAATTCAAGGCAAATTAACAATAAAACAAGAGCTAAGACAATTCAAATTGACTAGTAACGAGAATATATTTGAGTTATATAACTCTCTTTTGGAGAGTTATCAGTTGCACCTCACCCAAGTTCAGCTTGTTGTAAACAAACATATGCATTAAAATAATAGAAGCTTCTAAGTCACATAAAGCACAATTAACAAACAAATTGCTGATAATCCAGGGAATAGTAAAACTCCCTAGATCCTTTAACTTCTTGGGTAGCTTTTTCTGCAATATCATGTTGCATTCTTCTGTTAAATTCGCAGTCTCGTACTGCTCAAATTTCTTATTTGAGAACATGATCTCCTTAAAAAATTTCACATAGTTTATCATTTGTTCGAGCGCATCTGCAAATGAAATGTCAATATGCCGTTTCTTAAAGATCTCAAGAAACTTGGAAAATTGAGCATCAAGTTTCTGTTTTGAAAACATTGAGGATAGGGGAGGGCATTGATATTAACAGGGATGATAGAGTTAGAGTACTTCCCTAATGATGACGGTTTGGGTGCCTCCATGACTTTCAACTCAACTCTTTCTTCCTTTTTCTTCTTCTCTTCAATCTCGTTGGCCTCTTTTTTCTATTCAGACTCCACCAAAGTCTTACCACTCCTCAAGGTTATGGCATTACATTGTTCTGTAGGATTTACTACGGTATTGTTGGGGAACTTACCTTTCTGCATGAAATTGAGAGTAATGGCGATTTGACTGATTTAGATCTCCATGTTCTTCAAGGCCTCTTCTTGGTTGTCCACCTTGGTCTTCAGGTTTGCAGTTGGGTTCCTAGGCTCCGTTATGAAAGTTGCTAACATGTCCTCCATGGACTATTTCCCCTTAGGTTGCTACTATAATGTGAAAGCATAAACTGGGGGATTCAAAATATTTTTCTTAGCATAAAAAAAGTTTTCATGATTACAAATACCTAAATGGTAGTGGATGGGCAATTGGTTTCCTTGGACTTCGAATTGATTTTGCTGAGTTCCTTGAAATTCGTAGCTCTTATTAACATAGTTGACTTTCTCCAACTGAGGTCTCTCCCAAGCAGAATAAGAATGGCACACCGCTATAGATGCAATGGATTAAGTTGTTTCTTGCACAAACATATTTTGCAAGCCATTAGTTAGTGTGACTATTTGAGCTTTTAGAGCATTTACCTCCTCGACCACATAGGGTCCAGGGACTCGAAAAGCTAATCTCTCCAAAGTTCAGTGGTAGCTCGTAGCATCCATATCCGGCTACCTCAATTGTCTTTGAAAATATTGAATCTCCAGCAGCTGCATCAAGAATTGATTTAGTAGCACTGGTCAACCCATTGTAAAATAATTGAATTTGTAGCCAGTCTAGGTAACCGTGTTGAGCAAACTTCCTCAGAAGCTCCTTATAATGCTCTCATGCCTCAAATAGTTGTTTAATCTCGTGTTATCTGAAAATTTCAATCTCAATCCTTAACCTCTGAGTTTTCAATGCTGGGAAGAATTTGTTCATGAATGCTTAGGTCAACTCGTCTCATGTGTTTATGCTCATAGCTAGCAGTGTCTTCAACCAGTCCTTAGCTCGATCTTGCATAGAAAAGAGAAATAAACGTAATCGAATGGAATCAGTAGAGACACCACTTACCTTAACAGTATTGCATATCTCCAAGAATGATCTTATGTGTTTATGAGGGTTTTCAGTATAATGCCCTCTAAATGAACTTTCTCTAGCCATCTGAATCAGTCCTGACATTATCTCAAAGTTATTTACTTCAAACTGTGCATGTGCTATCCCTAGTTAAGCCATAGGTACGATGGGCTGGGAAAAGTCCCTAATTGTGCCCAAATCTTCATGTTGTTTTGTCATGTCAGTGGGTTGAAGCCTATTCCTCCTCAAATTTCTCTTGAAGATCCTTTCAATCTTAGGATCAAATTGAATAATATTAGCTTCTCTAGTAGATAGCATGCACCAAACTATAATGAACAAAGAAAAAAGAAAATAGTATACACCCTAAAGAAAGATCAATATGCTTTCTAAATAGAAATAGAAATAATAACGTTGATCTCGATCAACGGCGCCAACAACTTATTATGCAAAACCCCATAAGCACATGGGTCGCGCAATAGTATATAAAACGGTCAAGAGACCGAGTATGGTCCTCTAGGAATCAGGTTATCAATCTTATTTCGTACCGAAATATTAATTGTCAATTTCATTTAAGGAAACGATATCAGGCGATGTCTTGGTTCTAATAAAAAATGCAAAAGAGCATAATTGAGAACAATTAAGGCAAGAGTAGTTCTAGGGTGTCGACTTCAATTGTTGACTTAATTAATCAATCTAGGAACGTTGGTATTAACCTAATATTATTTCATAGGTTTAGGGACTTAATAGGTCTCCTCTGTCGAATTCAACCCCTTAACCCATCTAATTCTAGGATCAACCTTCCGGTTTAATTGTCCACAAACTAATTAGATAAGATTAACCTTCTATTAAGACCTCTAATGCAATTTACCACTTTCATGGATAAACAGCGTCAGTTTATTATCCTATGTCTAGTTGATTCCTCTTTTTCAAGCAAGAAAATAAACATATAAGAATCAATCAATTGATTGCCCAATGATTAATAAGCAATACGGACAAGGGTAATAAAATGAAATAGCACGAAATTAAATACCAATAGTTCAAGGAATTAATTAATCAAGCCATAATAATTCATCAGCGCCCTAAAACTAAGGGAAATTTAGCTACTCATAGTGTTCAACATAAAATTCAATAGCAAATACATCCCAAAAAAAAAAGTAAATAGATGAAAAGAAATTGAAAGAGAAAACTATCGGGACGATTCGACTCCTCCTCTGGCTTAGAATCGCTTCTCTGAGCTCTTTGCTTTCACCTTCAAGCCCCAAAATAACTCCTAATCCACTTTCAACTCATAAAATTCGCATAAGAATATGGTTTCTCGAAGTTTAGTTTGCAAAAAATGGCTCCTCCAAAAACTAGCAAAAAGATTACTTTTATAAAAATCGTGATGGTGACGAGACGCTATAAGGCAACATCTCGACACTGTGGCAAAATAATTACAAGAATGCCACCGGTCTTTTTTACATGCGAAATTTTCATTGTGGAAATCATCGTAGCCTCAAGACGTTACAAGGCAGTATCTTGACATTGTCCCCTTATTTTTGCTACTGTCTTCAACGACATCGCGACGCTACGGTGTAGCCTTGAGTTTCTCCACTTGCATGACTCCTTTCTTCATGTCTTAGCCAAATTTTCTCCTCTTGAAGCTATTTTGCAACCCGAACATCTCCAATTCATTAATTTTCTCTAATTGCTTGATTTCTAGAGAATTCAACAAATAAACGCATTAAAGTTCACAATAAAGCACACAAAATTACTATATGTAAGGCCCGAGAATAGCACTTTTTGAGTGCTATCACTCACCCAAATAGTGTACTTCTACCAACCAAAAACACTATTATCTGACTTTGAAAAATTCCACAACCTTCCATTCATGGTTACCTTCCATTTTGAGTCTAGTTTCATTCTCAAGTAATTTCAAACCAATTTCTTTTAAGACCAATTCACACCATTAGGAAACATAGACACTGTTCATTCATTGTTTTCCAAAATAGTGTTTCTTTGGTTTTGATCAACCTTCACTTTAAGGGATATTCATCCAATTCTACTGGTCTAAATTGAATTGTAGCATTGGTAATTGGTTTTAGGTCAATTCCTTGCACGAATATGCCTTTATTTTAGAATTGGCATGAGCCATTAGCTTATACCAATAGCACCAATTTGAGTCTTTTACTGAATTTCACTATTACATTGTATTGCTGAGTAGTCTCTTTTATGTTTCATGAATTTGTTCAAAATTAGAAATGGTCTATTTATGATATTTTGCATGCTTAAAATAGACATCCTAAGCTTTACAAGTTTGATTTTACATTAAAATTTTCATGAGTGTATTGTTCACACTAATGCTCCAAGATTTGCCAAAATTCTGAGAAAAGTTGCCTTAACTGCTACTTGTATTGTGTTGTCTTTGTCTAATCTTATTTCTACCTTGTCTAACTCTCTTGTTGTTCTTTCTTATTACTCTAACTTAATCGTGGTCCAATTGTGATTCGCCCAAGCAATTTAACTTGGTGTTTCAAGGGAATTGTTTGCTTCAGACAAGTTTGCACACTCACGATTATACGTTCCCTTGCAGATTTTTTAGTGTTTGTGAGAGTGAGAAGCCTCTAACATTTTGAGTGTTAAACACGAGTGATTGAGTGAACTAGTGAGGAATAGAATATTGGCAAGGTCCATACTTAGTTTTTTTCTAACATTCTTTTGCATCCATGACTACTCAAGGAATCAAAGGAGTTCTAACAAAAGGAATTCAACATGTGGAAGTTGCTAGACTCAACCGAAACTTGGACTGCCTCACCATAATGGTATAAAGGATGAATTCAAGGATTCATGCCATAGAGCAAACCAAAACCAAAGTTCCCTTGAGACCACAAAGGAGTGAACAAAGAGGAATTTCACAAACTGCTTCACAAAAAATGGATAAGCGCCAAGAGAAGAGGAAAAGCCTCTAATTCTGTATATTCCATGGCACTTCCCATCCCAAGGAGTACCTTTAATGGAAGTTTCAAGCCCATGCATACTTGAAAGCCACTACTTGAATGGAGAAAGAAAGGTTTATATTATTGTGTCTCACTTTAAAGACTTTGCTCTTGATTGGACAAATTGTTGTCTTATAGGCACAGGAACCAATTGCCAAGGATTAAGCATGGTGTGAATTCAAGAAGATCGTGGATGCACACTTTGTTCGCAAGGAGTACGCTAAATTAAAAAAGATGAAGCAAGGAGACCAAGATGTGAAATCGTACCACTTCAAGTTGCTAACCCTAATGGAAGAACTTGGTTCTTATGAAGAGGATGAAGCACTCATGAACCAAATCTTCAATGGGCTTAGAGAAGACATTACCAAAAGATTTGAACTTCAACCTTGCAATAGCTTGAGAGAAATATTGCATTTAGCTCTCAAGGTTGAAGGGAGACTAGTTAAGAAGAGTTTGAGGTATGATACTCTTAACCCTAAAATTAACGATCATGTTATTGGGTTAGAAAATAGGGTACGTAGAAAACCATTGCTTGCTAGTTCTACCTTTGCATGCCATGATGTCGTGACTACTACTTCTTTTGTGCACAACATTCATAAAGAAGCATGTGTAGAATTAAACGTGATAGAAAAAGATAGGAATAAAATTGAAAATTTGGAAATTGAATCAATCAAGCATGTTTATATTCAAGAAAGAATCAACAATGGTGAGGATAATGATTTGTTGCTACCTATTGATAAATCATTTCACCATACCTTACCATCTAATCATGTATATTCATGTGAAGAACACTTGCATGTTTCTACTATAGAGAGCCTAGAAGTGCATGACCCTAATGTTATTCCGTCTATTGCACTTCTATATCCTAATGAATTAAGTGTTAATCCATGTATTGCATTACAGGAATCTAGTTCCAAGCACTTAGAGATTGAATTACTTGACCATAACTTGCATGATAATCAACATAGTGATAAGAAATGAAGAGCTTAATGTTAGGCGTTTTAAGGTCCATGTTATCACACTCATAAAACACCACATTCTTGAGATTTTGAAATGTAAAGAGTATTATCTAATGAGAGAATTTAAGCCATGTATACCTAGTCTTACTCACGAACTTTCACAAGAAATTAAAGCTTTTCTTATCAAGGAAGATGCAAGGAATTGGAGATGCCATTGGATAGAGCCAAGCACTTGTCCAAGAGTTGCAAAGATGAAACTTATAAAAATACAAACTTTGACCTCTCGTGACTACAAGAGTAGTCTACAAGGTACGTTAAAGTTAACTCATCCTAGACATTACTAATGTAATTGCTTTTCTTTATAATATATACTTGGATTCAACGCCATATCCCTTTCAAGAGGGAGAGGATGATATGTTTCAAGTAAGGACACATCTAGCTACAAGAGTTCAACAAAGAGAAAGGAGGTCTCTACTTTAACAAATGGAATATCAAGCTCAAAGAAGAGTGAAAAATGGAGAAACGAGTTTCAAGACAACTTGAAACATCCAAATCTGAATGCTCTACATTTAGGGTTAATTTAGGGGTTAAACCCTAATTTAATATTTTTCATTATTCTCTTGATGTAATCTTCTCTTGGGCTTCATGTGTAATATATTTAATAGCTCTTTGGCCTAAGTTTAAGGTTATGTAACTTTATTTTTCCCTTTTGGGAAAAGAAACCTCATAAATATTGTAATTAGTTTAGATTAGGTTTAGTTTAAACTTTTTTTTTATTTGGAGGATAAGATGCCTATTAATAGTCATCTCCTTATACATTTGAAGACAAAGATTAGACTTTTGATGAATGAAATGAAAATTAGCTCTTGAGCTTTTTCTTTGCTCCCAAAACCATGACAGCTTGGTGCACTTGATCTTGTTGCACAAACCCCGTAGAAACATTCAAGTTTAGGTTGGTGACAAAACTTGTGGAGTGTTCCACTTTGGATTAAGAACAAGTTCTCTCAATCCAAAGCTTTGACCTTCAAGGTAACTTCATTCTTCTTTCCCATAGGTTATTCTTTGTGCGTATGGTACGTGTTATTGTGTGTGTTTAGAATGTGCTTGTTTATATAAGAGTTGCCTAAGCCACTTGTGGTAGCGTTGAGCATATCAGAGTACTCAGACAAATTCATCATCGTCACCTTCGTAGGGTATTGTAACTATGAGGAGATATTGCAGTTCACCTCCATCTAAAAGCGGAAGACATTTGTTGAGCTTTTATCACACGCCAACAAGCTTATGATAGTGGAAGACCTTCCCATCTCTAAGAAGATAGCTGGCAAGCGATGTGCTCAGCAGCCGTCACAGAAAGGGTAAGAGAAGGCTAAAGACCCTACCCCTCTGCAATCTAGAGAGTCATGACGGGATGAAATATGATCAATTTGTGGACCCAATTCGAGAAGTACACTCCGAAAATCATCCCAATTGTCAAAATCTACGTTGTAGCCAAGAGGTCAACCTTTTCTACGTTGTAGCCAAGAGGTCAACCTTTTCTTCTCACCAAGGAAAATGAAGGTCAGGTCCCACGAACGAGATCTCTCTAATTTTTGTAGGTTTCAAGGCACCACGGTCACGACACCTCAAACTTTTACGAACAGAAGGAGCAGATAAAGACTTTCATCTAGAAGGGCTACTTAAAAAAGTTTGTTGCTCTGCAACAGGCAACCAATGCCTCCAAGGTCACAGAAAGAGAGAGATCCCGATCACCTAGGGGAGTCTGCCCTGCTGAGATCCACACCACTTTCGGAGGATGGTCAAACGGCCACTCCAAACAAAAAAGAAAGGCTTTGGCCCTTGAAGCCAGACATAAGTTTGCCTCACCACGGCCGATGCACCTTAAATGGCAATCACCTTCGATGCCAAAGATTTGCTCGTTTCTCATACCCTCTACAATGATGCTTTAGTTATTAAAGCTGGCATCGACCAAGTGAGGGTCTTCCACGTGTTGATCGATGGAGGAGCATCCACCAACATCCTCTTCTACATGACTTAGACCAAGTTAAGATGGAGCATAAGGCAATTGCGTCTGAGCCTCACTCTCTTAGTTGGCTTCTCAGGCGAGCGTGTCACCCTAGAAAGCTACGTAGAGCTTTCAATTAACTTGAAAGATGGACCAACCAAGGTGACAAGAGTATGGAGTTCATGGTGGTAGATGGCATCTTCGCCTACAATACCATCTTAATATGACCTACCATTCATAACCTCTAGGACGTCCCCTCTACATACCTTCATGTGATTAAGTTTCCAGCACCGAAAAGTGTAGGTGAGGTCAAAGGGGACCAACGGGCTTCTCGAGAGTGCTACATGCTAGCATTGAAGGGCACTCGAGAACAGGCTCAATAAATTTGAAGCACAATCGAGGAGCCAGAGCGTCAGGCATACCTGATAGAAGATAGGGAGTTTGTGCCCCTACTAGAAATAGAAAATCAAGTCAGCATCGGCACCAAGCTATGGGCCATACAAAGGGAAAGACTAAGAAAGAATGCTGACATTTTTGTATGGTCACATGAGGATATGTTGGGGATCGACTCCAGCACCATGGTACACTACTCAACATAGACCTGAACCATCGACCTGTCAAGCAAAAGTGTCGACCAGTTGACGCAACTAGAAACTCGGCCATAAAAATGGAGGTGAAGAAACTCCTGGACACTGACTTCGTTAAGGAATCCCACTACCCCTAGTGGCTCTCCAATGTGGTTTTGAAGAAGGCGAATGGAAAGTGGCGGATGTGCATCTAATTCACCAGCCTAAATAAGGCTCGTGCAAAAGATAGCTTCCCCTTACCAAGGATAGACCAGCTGGTTGACACCACCGCGAGACATGAGCTTTTCACCTTCATAGACACTTTACTCAAGGTACAATCAGATCAGAATGCATGTGCCCGACCAAAAGCACACCTCATTCATCATGGATCAAAGGTTGTATTGTTACAAGGTAATACGCTTGTATTGAAAACAGTGAGAGTGACGTACCTACGATGGTCAATATAATATTCGCCAATCAGATCTGCTACAACATGGAGATGTATGTCGATGACATGCTGGTCAAAAGTATAACCTCGAAAAACCACGAGGCTGACCTTTTTGAGGCCTTCGACATGCTATGCTAGTATTGGGGAAGGTTTTAGGCTTCATGGACTACCAGCATGGTATAGAGGCAAACCGTGATAAAATCAAAGCGATTCTAGACATGAAAGCCTTGGAGAATTTGAAGAAATTTCAAAGCCTCAATTTCCCAGATATTGGAGTCACTGTAATTTCCCAGGTTGTAGAACTTTACTGCAGATGTATTATCGGTAGAGGTCCGACCTCAGCCCACTTTGATGGAGGTAGAAGCCTTATACACACATGAGCACCCTCCAAGCTAGATGGACCCCATCTATAAGTATCTGCAAGAAGAATTGCACGCAAATTGTCTTAAATCAAGAAAACTTGAGTGCAAGGATGCACGCTACTTGTTAAAAGACAGTGTGTTGTACAAAAGAGGTTTCTCACTTTCTCTTCTCAGATGCTTAGACCCCAAGAAGGCCGACTACGTAATGAGGGAAGTGCATGAAGGCATCTGTGGAAACCATTCTAGGGTAGTTCCATGGTAGCAAAGCTGGTCCGGTAGGGGTATTCTTGGCTGATGATAGGGGCTGATGCCCAAGCCTTCGTCCGTCGATGTAGTTGAGCACCTAAGGGTAAAACTCTTCCCTACTCATCGAATGTTGAGCACCTAAGGGTGTATTAGCAGTGAAACTTATATCCAAACGTCCCTCTATAATTGGTAATTGATCGCAACATTGCATTACCGCAAGTGTACAAGCTAGTTTAGTATAGTGGAATTGAGTATCGGATATTGTCCACGGGATTGGGTATCTAGTTTGATTAATTACCATAGTTACTCACACCTTAATTTATTTAGAGAACCAAAAAACAAGATAGAAAACTAATTACACTACTCCTACTCCTAATTAACTAGAGGTGACATATGGAGAGCGTGCCTTAGAATCGAATTTTCGTGCTTTGGACAATACACTTGATTAACACAACAAACTATTCTATCATGTAGCAATCATAAGTTGGGAATAATCTAACGTTCAGCTTCTTCTCGCGAGCTCAGCTAACCTCTCACTAACATGCAACTTAACCTCTCGGTCTGTAACCCACACATTAGCAAGGCATTACGAATTTCTCACATTACCCCTTAGAATAAGTATTGTGATTCCTTCCTCTCTCGATCTCAGTAAAATCCTACTTGTCATCATGGTTCACAAATAATCTCCCTAAAGGTAACAGTTTATGCCTCTATTAGTAAACCCCTACTCTTGCACGATGGTTTACAATAGTCTAATCTAAATTTTACTCTCTCGAGCTAAAACTTAAATCAATGAATCAATTTAATCATTGATCATGAGATTAAAAGCATTAGGCATACAAACGCATAAATGAATAACAACAAGATAAAACATTTCATAGCATTAAACTATTGGGGTTGATGCTCTAAACTTTCGTGGTCTTGTAATTTATTCAAATTATTTATTTAATTAAATAAGAGTTATTTTATTTGACAATTAGTGTGCATAAACTCAATCCAATAAATTAAGATCCAAGGTTATTTTATGAGAAACTTAAACATGTATGTAGAGACATACAAACGGATCATGTTTAAGGAATAACTTAAATCGTCTGTAGTATATGGATAAGGTTGGATGCCTTATCCTAGTGGTGACACTACGGATACAGCCCACTTTATGATTGTTACAATTGTTGTAAAGTGTCACAAACGTTTTGATCGTAAAACGTTCATGTAGAGACATGTGAGTGGGGGTATCCTATATATGTGAGACATGTATAAGGCCGGACTGCGAAGTGATTCGTCTCTCAGTATAACACCGTTG
>JAOANK020156586.1:0-17182 GCA_026257165.2 Telfairia occidentalis
TTAAAACACGATCCACATGTATGTCTACCACATACATGTTTAAATTACATTAAATAACCTTGGATCTTAGTTTATTGGATTGGTTCTTAATGCACACTATAACTGAAATAAAATAACATCTTAATTTATTGAATAAATAATTTGTTTACAATAATTACAAAATTACGAAACTCACGAGACTTAGGGCACCAACCCCAACAACATGTTGGTGAAGAGCGTCACCTCGAAAGAGCATAAGGCCGGCCTCGCCGAGGCTTTCAACCCCCTACGATTATACCAGATGAATTTGAACGCTGTGAAGTGAGCCTTTGGCATTGCATCAGGAAAGTTTCTAGGGTTTATGATCCATCAACGAGGAATTGAGGCCAACCCATATAAGATCAAAATAGTTTTAGATATGGAAGCACCGGAAATCCTCAAACAACTGCAAGGCCTTAATGGACGGATCGCGACCCTCAATAGATTTGTATCTCAAGCCACCGACAAGTGCCTCTTTTTCTTCAAGATCTTAAGAAAGAAGGGATTGTTCGAGTGGACCAAAGAGTGGGACTGAGCCCTAGCACGATTAAAGGAATAACTAAGCTCATAGCCTCTCCTCGTAAAGTCAGTCTTGGGGGACGAGCTCCAGATCTACTTAGCTGCCTCTGATACAGCCGTTAGTTCAGCTCTAGTCAAAGAGGTGGACGGAGTGCAGAAACTAGTTTATTACACGAGAAAAACTCTCATTGGCATCGAGACGAGGTACCCAGACCTTGAAAAGGTAGCCTTGGCTCTAGTCACCTCGGCATGAAGGCTTCACCTCTACTTCCAGGAGCATCAGGTAATTGTGCTCACCGACTTACCCTTGAAGCAGGTACTACACAAGCCCGAGGTATCAGGAAGGTTGATGAAGTAGGCCATTGAGCTCAGCGAATATGACATACACTACGAGCCTAGGACCTCAGTCAAAGGACAAGTCGTAGTAGATTTCATTACTGAACTCACCCCGCCCCGGACTCCCAGACACCAGAGGAATCTTGGACCATATAAGTGGATGGCTTCTACAACGAAAAAGGGTCCAAAGCAGGCATTCTGCTCACCTCGTCCAATGGGACGAGGTTCGAGTACACCTTATGCTTTGGATTCCAGACATCAAATAATGAGGCAGAATATGAGGCATTGATAGAAGGTCTCAAGATAGCCAAGGTCGTGGGAATCTGAGGGATGCGCATCCTAAGTGACTATCAACTTATAATGAACTAGGTCACTAAAGAGTATCAGGCCAAGGACGAGAGGATGGCAAAGTATCTAAAAGAGACACATGAGCTATTGGCCGAATTTCAGTTCACTATCGAGCAGATACCTTGGTCACAAAATTCGAATGAAGAAGCCCTAGCAAGGCTGGCCTCAGCGTCGAAACAGAGCTAGCTCGAACAGTAGTAGTGGAGGTCCTGCCTCAACCCACAACTTGTGAGGTCGAGGCCATGTGTGCTCAAGAGCGCCCTCCTTGTTGGATGGATCCCATAAACGGCTAACTTAAGGAAGAAATATCCATGGACGGCCTCGAGGCTAGAAAGCTAGCAAGTAAGGCATCAAGATACCTCATCGTTGATGGCATCTTATACAGGCGAGGGTTCTCACTGTTGCTCCTAAGGTGTCTTGACCTAATCGAGGCAGACTACGCTATGAGGGAAGTGCACAAGGGCATCCGTGGAAATCACTACGACAGTCGCTCGTTGGCTGTGAAACTAGTCCAATAAGGATACTATTGGCCAACAATGGGTGCCGATGCATGGGCTTTTGCTCAACGATGTGACCGTTGCCAAAGGATCGCCTCAGTACCCAAGTAACCCCCCACCACCCTAACCCCGGCTGAAAGTCCTTGGACATTCGCACAGTGGGAGATAGACCTTATAGAGCCCCTCCTAGTCGGCAAGGGAAAAACCAAGCACGCGGTGGTGGCTGTTGACTACTTTACCAAGAGGGCAAAAGTCAAGACTCTGGCTACGATAACCGAGAAAAATATCATAGCGTTCATATGAAAAAATATAATATGCTAGTTTGGAGTACCATACGCGATCATCTCGGATAACGGACGCCAGTTCGACAACAATAACTTCAAAGACTTTTGCAAAAAGCTCAACATTAAGCATTTCACCTCGTCCTCTGCTCACCCTCAAGCGAACGGGCAGGTGGAAGCGGGAATATGATTATTAAGCATGGACTCAAAGCTCAGCTGGAAGAGTTTAAAGGCACTTGGGTCGATGAACTGCCTTTCGTACTCTAGTTCTATCGGACCACTGCCCAGATGGCAATAAAAGAAACACCATTCTTCCTGGGCTTCAGAGCTGACGCCGTCATGCCAGTCGAGATCGACCTTCCTTCTCAATGCACCCTGGGGTTCTCAGAATCTCTGAACGACGAAGTCTTAAAGCTCTATCTTGACTTACTGGAAGAAGCCCGCCAAAACTCAGAGCTCCAACGTGGCGAATACCGCAATCGAATGGTCTGCTTCCACAATTCTCAAGTACATCCTCGTCAGTTTAAAGTAGGTGACCTCGTGCTGAAGAAAATCCTCCACCACCACGGTGCCCTTGGGCTAAAAGAGGAAGGACCGTATGAAGTAACAGAACTCCGACAAAAAGGGACGTACGTGTTGGCAGATCTAAACGGACGAACTCTACCTCGCCCCTAGAATGACGACCACCTACGAATTTATTACCAATAAATGCGCAAAGGACAACCAAAGTTAGAACGAAGCAATTAAGGATCACGCTGGCCATAACGGCTAAGGTTCCCTTAAATGGGATCCTTCCTACGACATTGGTCAGTTGACTACAAGAAATGATAAAAACATCGATGTTAATCCAACAATACTCTATCAATGAAAGGAAAAAAAATTGATTTTATTAATAATAAAGTCTAAATAGCCTCGAGATCGACCTTATTACAATGAGATCCCTAGTCTAAGTAGGCTAGCCTAAATAACCTCAAGATCCGATTTATTACAATGAGATCTCTAGCCTAATACTCTGAAGGTGATCAACAGCTCAGTTCGGTTAAAGGCAGAGAAAGGGGTAGCAGTTCATCACCTTGGGCTAGCCACTCTACAAAGCGTTTCCATCGACCGACCCTAAATCCCTCAAGGAGAGGGCGAATGACGCCCATGCTTGAGGAGACAACACCTAGCCACGAGGAGGGATTTCACTTCCACCTTGACTTCCTCAGGCGCCATCGGCTCAGACTGAGGACATTCCCTCACGTTGGAATGATGAGGCTAACTCTCTTAACCCAACAGATGTTGCAGGAGCTTGGTTATTTCGTGCCAGCTCTCGCTCGATCTCTACTGAACGAAGCCTCTCAGATATGTCAAAGTCGGGTTTATCGACCCGCCTGAGCTCTCGAGTGGGACAAGCCTGAGTCGCCTTATGAGCGGCCAAGCGGTGCTCGAACTCTACCTCCTCAGAAAAAATGCGATCCACCAAGTTAGACTGAATGGCCTCGTTTTCAGCCACTGCAGCCTCCATTTGGTCAATAACTGAGCTCCAAGAGAAGTCCACTTAGAATGGAATTGGTAAGTGAGTGGGAGACTCAACCCAAGTTGGGAACGAAACTCCACCACGCTCCTCGGAATCAGACATTCTACCCTAGATGGAACGAATTTGAAGGGAATGAGGAAAATAGGGGGAAATGGCAACCTATTTATAGATCCCCTCGAACCACCTCAGAACTCTAAAAACCCTTCGGGAAGGAGTAGAATTCCTTGGAAAGGGGCGGGATCCCTTGAAAAGGGGTGAAATCTTTGGGAACTAGGGATTCTGAATCCCAAGGGAAGCGCCCCAAACTTTGGGTGGTTTGCAAATTTCAAATTCGAGGTGAAGGTCGCCCAACCACCTCGAACACCAACGATCGTCGAGACAATCCTTAGCGTCTAAGTCGAGGGAGAAGGATAGCTTTAGCTCACTCACCTAGAGAAGACGAGATCTCACGGAGCACTACTTAGGAGGACCGAGCTTAGAGCAAGGGTCAATCGTGAACGAAACAAAAGAAAAAGTAGACCTACAGCTCCCTTCGGACTCTTAGCTCAGGCGTAAAGGCAAGGCACACAAAAAATCTAAGTATAAAGATGAAGACGTAAGTACAAGATGCTTTCTTTCATTGCGAAGAAAAATAGTACATTAAACAAAGTAAAAAAAAGAGAGAGAGAAAAAACAAGAGAAATAAAACTGATTTGCCCTAGACTATAATATGTTGTCGAGATGTTCCAAGTCAACATCATCTGAAAGTACCTTGGTAGGGGGAAGCAAAACTTCACCGTCAGGTGCGACATCCACACCTTCCTCAGGAGCCTAGTCTGCCACATAGGCTGCTCGGATGGCCGTGCAATCCAAGCTTGGGAACTGCTCTAAGGCCTTGTCAAGGGCATGGTCAAAGCCCCTAGTGGCCCCCTCCTTCTGCGTCTCTCGGGAGTCGGGGTGATCTTCGAATGCTGCAGTCAGCAGAGAAGTCTCGGAAATGGTGAGCTGGGCCTTTGCCAGCTTATCTTTAGCAGCTTTCTTCTTATCAGTCGCTTGAAAGACAATGTCTTTAAGCTCCGCCTCAGAGCTCTTCCACCTTGCCTTCGCTTTCTTGAGAACGACAAATTATTCCCTTAGCAACTCGACCACTTGACAGGCCTCCTCGAGCTTGGAATCGACATCTACCCGCACTGCCGTCTCCTCGCGACAACCTTTCTCTGCAGCACGCCGCTTCTCCTCAGCTACCCTGGACCGAGCTTGTTCTGTCACACTTTGCTGAGCTCGTTCACGAAGCCCAGCGCTGGCCACTACAACACCTTCACACAATGATATGAGTAGCTGCACAAAAATTTGAAGTTTAGAAAGGCCAGTTTGGTACACCACAATCACTTTGGAATAAAAGTTCACTTACTCGAGTTGTGTTGTTACACGATCGGCTTAGAAGTCGATCGACGTGTTGCAAATTTGGAACGATCCTCTCCAAAGCACGTCCAATGAGGGAACGAACTGTGCTCCCAACAGTCACCTCCACGTCAGATGCTTGGAGGGAAGCAACGAGGGGGACTCCGTAGTCCAGCGGCTCTTCCATGGGGGGTCGCGTTGGAGGCTCAGAGTTAGATGATAAGTTTTTCACAACCGGAGGACGAGAGGTCACCTCCTCATCTTGCCGAGGAGTTAGGTCCTCGACCTGATCACCTTCAGGGTGCTCGGTACCCACTTCAAACTGAACTTTGATGGGTGCGACTGGCGGTGGAGTAGAAATGACTGGTCCCCGAGGTAGGGACTCTGCCCTGGCACGCCGGTTTGAGGAACTGGCATTATCAGTAGCTCGGGCGCTGTTCTCACATTACCTCCGCTGAAAAGAGGACAGATCGGCCAGGATGTCTACTGCAACATAAAGGTCGATCAAGTGATAGCGCAACTCGTGAACACAAAGATCAAAAGGCAAAGACTCACCTCGGATAGGGGGAAGGTGCAAGCTGAGCTCAACGAGTCGCTCTTCACCCAAAAGTACGTCGCTATGACAAAGCTTGGGGTTGAGCGCGGCGTCGACTTCGACCAACAACGTGAAACCTCGTTTAGGGGTTTCAAGCTCTCGAGCAAAACTGCAAAAGAAAATGAAAGAGCATTAGTCAAAAAGGTAACTTATACCTTCCGACCAAGCTGGAGGGAGAAGTACTCACTTGGGATCCCGAACTCAACCGAGACCTCACAAATCAGACCTCCGTCGACATTGAGGGCAAGCCACTCTCCCGAGACGAAGAACCACTGGTCCTTCCAATTTTTTACCGAGGTGGGGCCAAACACCTTAAATTTAATAATAGGGAAATAGGCATTGTAAAAGTGACCTCGGACACAAAAATGGGTTTTGAGACAGAAGACACTCAGGGTCTGGTCGACCTTTAGCTCGGTTCCACCAAAGTGCCTCCACAACGTGTAACTACCCAGCAACGTTTCCCATGTGTTTGGGGTAAGCTAGGTAGGGGAAAGGCCGACCTTGGCTAGGAAAAGCTGAGAAAAATGGTGCAAGTGAAGCCTAACTTCCCTTGCGAACATCTAAGGGTAAAAGGTGACGCACCCTAGTGGGGGAATCTCCAGCGTGTCCTCGGGGATGAGCAGCCTAAAGTCCATATTATCTGAGATGGAATATCTCTCTCAGGCTAACCATCAATCCGAACGACAACCGAGAAGAGCATCACTAGGGACAAGCTATTGGGGGCAAGAGCAACGGAACCTCATCTCGGTTGGAGGTGATGGCTTCAGGAGACACGGACACAACTCTTGCCTAGAACTAGACCCAAGGCTACCAAAGTCACTAGACATTCTACTAAAAAAGAAAGGAAAGGGAGAACTAACCTAAAAGTGATTGTCGAGCTGGGAGCATGGATCGAGAGCTTGGAGGTAAGTGCTCCGATTGATGTGAAAGACTGCCTTTTTATAGCCCTGAGAGCGCCGCTTGACTGATAGGTTCAATCATAACTGTCATCCTGCCAATCGAAGCGTCACTCTAACCAACCGAT
The DNA here is from genome assembly GCA_026257165.2 of Telfairia occidentalis. NCBI lineage: Eukaryota > Viridiplantae > Streptophyta > Magnoliopsida > Cucurbitales > Cucurbitaceae > Telfairia > Telfairia occidentalis. Next base: position 6,518 of record JAOANK020156586.1, read on the forward strand.
GTGACTCTCCAAACGCCCAAAAACAATTACGATCGAGGATCGAGTGCAGCTTCGGTAGAGTAACGACAAACGCAATGGATTGGCTCGTCATTAGCAACGACCCCTGCTTCCCAAAGAGAAGCTAGAACTACTCTATGTACCCCGTTAGCACGGTAGCCACAGAGTAGGGGTCAATGATGGGGATAAAAACCACCTGGACACGTGGCCAGTCCCAATAGCGCCACATGTATGAACGTACCTCAGGTATGGCCGAGGTGGAGCAGAATATCCCAGCCTGAAGAATCGAGGATGACCTCATAGGATTGGCCAAAATCCCTAAAATTACTCTGGATTGAATGTGAAGGGAGAAATTTAGTCCCCTGAATCACTCTGCTCCCCATCAACCGTAAATCACGGCTGACGAGAAGGAACTCACCACCAAAATATCACATCCGCTCAAGTATAAATACCAGATGAAACAACATCGAAAGGTACACACTGATTTGAGAAGAAATCCACTAATCTTTGCCTCATTTACTGACTTGAGTGTCGGAGTGTGGTCTCCGCCACCCCACCTCACATCGTCCATCTTTTCCGATCTGAGGTCATTCGCCATTCAGCTCACGTCATTCAAGGTAATTTTGTGCATCAACAGTTGAAAGGAAAAAACAATCATAAGAATTCCTTAAATAAAAACAAACCTCCAATGGCAAGTGTCGAGGATAGTCACTAGTTAAGACATATATCATCGACCAAAAGATCATATGTTCAAATCTCCACCTCTATATATTGTTGAACTTTAGAAAATAAAACGAAAACAAAATAAAATAAAACAAAAACTTCCAACAAGTCTAGAACTCATTGATGATGAAATCAATATTTAGAAGGTAGTTTATTATGCAACTTATTATGTAAAAAAAAATGTAAAAGTTTTTGTGAGCTATCTTGATGTATCATATTTAGACCAGCTTTATGTTACAAACTTGTATTAGATATATCTCTAATTTGGTATATCACTAATATACTTCATATCAAGTATATATTTGATTTAGTATACCCTTGACATCCTTCTTCTTCTAAATGTGTTGATATAAAAATTTTAATTTCTAATTGAAATAATATAATTTAAATAAAATTAATATAATATATTTGCAATTATTTCATATTTTTATCTTAGGAATGAATTTAGCTTAATTAATGTAAGTATGGTTTACAATGTAAATTTACCAAATGTAGAAGCTTATAAATATAGTTTACAGTGTTAAAGTACCAAATGTAGAAGTCTAAACTATTTGCTTTAATAGTTTTTTTTTTAACATTTTAAAAATGTATTTTTTATGTTTAATTAAAAAATTTATAATTCATAAAAAAAAAATTTGAAATAATATATATCTATATACACGTACATATGTACATAAATTATATTGATTTCAGAAAGTGCTGCATAGAATAGGGGCACTTCACGCTAGAGCACAATTGAAAAGCCAACGAACCAAATAACAATAATAAATATATGATATATAATTCATAAATTGAGGGGCACGTGCCCGTCTAGCCCTTACCTAGATACGTCCATGTTAGGTTTGTATTTCATTTACCCCTCCAATTTTACACAATTTACTTAAAGGAAAAAAAAACAAACAAAACCAAAAACAAACAATAAAACTAGAAAATATCTTCTCTCAACAAGTACTTGTGTCGAACCAACCCTCTTTTAACAACTAGCATCAATGGGGAGCATCAATAATCACATTGTTTTTTACCAGCCTGGCACTGTCAAAACTCAAAAAAAAAAAAAAAAAAAAAAAAAAGACTTGGCATCGTCAAAATTATGTCAAATATTGAGTTGAATACAAATTTAAGCACGATTAAAAGTATAAATTTATATCCATGGAAAATGTATGATTGGATTTCAAACATGTATATAGATCGCTTGTACTAACATTTACAATATTATTGAAATGTTTACTTGGCTTTATTTATATTTAAAAAGTATTAACAAAGAATGTCACTTCATAACCAAGAATTAAAATATCTATATCGATAAGGATATCGATAACTCAGTTTTACGAATATATCGACGGATATTTTGGGAAAGATCATGGATATCACGGAAATTTATAAAAATATTCAAAACAAACTTATTTAAGTTTTTCTTTTTTTTCTTTTTTTCTTTTTTTTTTTTTTGATAAAGACACAAACAAATCAAACATGAATCAAATTTTCTCTAGTAATGGAGTCTATCCATCCTAGCTCAGAAGCATCCCTACTTTCAGAGATATTCGAAGAAGCTGCTCGTCCAGCTAACAGATCAGCCACTATGTTGGCACCCCTATGTATATGCACAAAAGAAATATGGTCTCATCTCTCCGCCAAATGCAGAATGTTGTTCACAATAGCATAAACTTCTGTTAAGTCAAATTCTTCCCTGTTCAGAAGTCGAATAGAAGTTAAGGAGTTTGATTCTACCTGCAAGGGTATGTTCAGATGTCGATCTAGACTTCTGATTCCCTCAAGTATTGCCATAAGTTCCAGATTTAGAATAGATCCATGGCGACAGATTACTTTCTGCCTCACCATGATGAACTTTCCAGTCGAGTCACGAACGACCCAGCACAATCCTCCAGCCTCTAGAGCTTCTATCCACGACGCATCTACATTAACTTTCCAATGATTCTTTATAGGTGGAATCCAATTGTGATGGCTAACAAAAACATTTGCCTCACTTTGTTGCTACCGGCTCGTATTCACCTCTTTGAATTCAGTCATGCATTTCTCAATTGACAAATGAAGTGATTGTCTATTGCTTCGCCCATTCTTGAAAATCACCTGATTCCGAAATTCCCAAAGTCACCACAATATGATCAAGAAGCTCTCAAGTTGTGTATGTGTCATATTGTTTCATGCCCATTCAAAGTATGTTTGCACCATCCAATCTCTCCTGCAATCCAAATGTACAAAATTAGGATTATAATAGGTAGCCCAAATCTCTTTACTTACCTTGCAGTTCCAGAAGAGATGTTTTGCGGATTCCTCCTTTCGATGACAAAGCGCACAGCAAGGCTCCACATTAATTCCTCGTCTCATCAGATTAATTCTTGTGGGGAGGAGATCGTGGTAAATTCTTCTATAGCATAATTTCACCTTTGGGGGTAACTTTAGCTTCCAAAACACATTCCAAAATCTGCCATTTTCAGCCATGCTAGATTGAGAAGCTTCTGCTTGGGATGCATACATGGTCCTTAATTTATACGCACTCTTCACAGAGAAGTGTCCCTTTGTGTCATGATTCCAAATTATGGAATCTTCCTCATCTAGATGATTAGTTGGAATACTCAATATAATCTCAGCTTCCTCCTCTAGAAAGCCATTTCGAGTTCTGTCTTCACGTCATTCTCCTTGATCCGTTTTAGTTATGCAACATTTCGGCCCTGTAAGAAGTTACCTGATCAGATTGGTTTGCAGTTGCCAATTCTTGGTAGCCAAGGGTCAAGTTGCAATATCCATAAGCTTACCATTTCCAATTTTCTAGCGATAGCCTTTTACAAATAGTTCCCTCCTCCAAAGTATACTTCGCCAAGTGTAAGAAGGGTTGGACCGTAAAGTAGCTTTGAGGAAATTTCCAGTTTTAAAATACCGACCTCGCAATACTTTGAAAAGAAGATTGTTCGGCTTATGAATTAGTCTCCAGCTCTGCTTTGCCAACATAGCTTGATTGAATAAGGTGAGGTCTCTAAAACCTAGACCCCCTTCGTTTTTAGGTATACATAGTCGTTTCCAGTTCCGCCAATGGATTTCCCTGTGACCTTCGTCCAAACCCCACCAAAAATTAGCACAAGGCGAATTTAAATCATTACAAAGGGAAACTAGAAGTTTGAAGCATCTCATAACAGAATTCGGAATTTCCTGAGCAACTGCCTTAATTAGGATTTCTTTGCCCCCTGTAGAGAAAATATGACTTTTCCACCTTTGGAGAGTTGACCAAACTCGATCCTTGATGTTTCTAAATAGAGAATTCTTGTTCCAATCCATTTAGGATGGTAATCCCAAATATCTTCCTAGGCTCTTTGTTTCATGGATTCGCAATTCACCACAAATATAAGTCTTCAACCAGTCATGTGTGTTTTTGCTAGCCACGAACATTGATTTCTCAAAGTTGACCATCTATCCTGAACCCTGCTCATACGTTTGTAAGGCTCGTTTAATCATGGTACAATCCTTTTTTGACGCCTTGAAAAAGATCAAGCTATCATCTGCATAAAAAAGATGGTTAATAGATGAACAGTAACGATTAATTTTTAAACCAGTAAACTTTTGTAAATATTCTCCCTATTTAGTGTAGTCGATAAACCCTCTGCATAGATTAAAAACAGGTAAGGCAAGAGTGGGTCACCCTGACGAAGTCCTCGACTTGGCTTGAAACTAGTAGAATGGGAGCCATTGAGAAGTACAGAGAATGAGATTGATTTCACACAGTTCATAATCAGATTGATCCATCTATCTTTGAAACCCCTTTTTACCATAACCTTTCGCAGATAAAACCACTCAACTCTGTCATATGCTTTGCTCATATCAATTTTCATAGCAATTGCTCCGTCCTTCCCTGATCTCATACTGTTAATAGCATGGATGCATTCGAATCCGATCAGAGCATTATCTTGAATAAGACGACAGGGGACAAACGCTGATTGACTTTTAGAGATGATTAAATCCAAGACATTCTTCAACCTGTTAGCCAGTGTTTTCGCTATGATCTTATATATCACATTACAAAGGCTAATAGGTCGAAAGTCAGCCATCTGTTTGGATCTGCTATTTTTGGGATTAAAGTCATGAGAGTATGGTTTAGGTCCACCATATCGTGCTCCTCATTCAGAATCAGCAGGCACAATTGTGTTTTTTCATCACCCAAGATGTCCCAATACCTCTGATAAAAAACAGCTTGCACCCCATTTGGTCCTGGTGCCTTTGTTGGATGCATGCTTTTAAGGCAACTATCCATTTCTTGTCTGGTAAACGACTGAGCTAGAAGACCATTTTGTTTGGCAGAAATTATACGGGGGATACAATCTACTACTCTCTCAATCTGTACCAGGTTCGGCTTGGAGTTTGCAAAGAGGTCCATGAAGTATGAATAGCAATTTTCTGCATTTTACGTTTATCAGTACACCAACAACCATTTTTGTTCAGTAAACCTGAAATTTTGTTGTGTTTCCTTCTGTATGAGGCCTTCATATGGAACCACATTGTATTTCTATCTCCCCATTTCAGCCAGTCTTCCCTGGATCGTTGTTTCCAATATATTTCCTCTTCTTCCAGCAAGTTTTCTAGTTCCTTGTTTGCCTGAATCTATTTATTCTTCCACTGAGGGGCTGAACAGGATTCTAGATTTTGAATAAGCAACTCCTTTCGACGGATTGCACCTTTCAGAGATCCCTCGAGTCGATTCATGTTCCATCTATTTAAATTACTAAGGCAACGAGAAATTTTACCAATGAAATTCTTTCCATTAGCCTTGTGCTATGAATTTCATTCCTGTGAAATGATGTTTCTACAATCTTCGAACCGAGTCCAGCTGTCCTCAAACCGGACGGGTTTCCACCGCTTTTGTATTCTTGTGTTTTCATGACCCATTTCTCCCCACGAGGCCAAAATTGGTCGATGGTCGGAAGCTAGGAAGCTCAGATGTTTTATTGTAATATTTCCACACCTGCAAAACATATCAGAAGTTAATAGGAATCTATCTAACATTTCCCAAATTTCATTACCTGTATTTGAATGTGGTGCATTTGTCCAGGTATAAATGTCCCCTTCGTAGCCTGGGTCAAGTAAATTACAATTTGCAATAGCCTCTCGAAAAGCATTTATGTGGTTAGAGTCTCTCAAGGCTCCTCCTTTCTTCTCATCATCTGTAGTTATTTCATTAAAATCCCCTCCCAAAATCTACGGTAAGGTTGACACAGAATACAATCTCTGCATAAGTTGCTAGGACAAGTGTCTCCTACTCGCATTAGGATTTTCATAAAAGCCAGTAAAACGCCATTGTTCTTGACCATCATTAATAATAGTATCAATATGCCCTGAGGAATATGAAATAATGTTAGCATTAAGATCTTTAGAGCATAACAACATAGTCCCTCCACCAAGGCCAGTACTAGGAACACAAAAACAAAAATCATAATAAGAAAGATATTGTTTTATTCTATCACTCATATTCGTTTTACATTTAGTCTCCATAAGGAACAATAAATCGGGTTTGTAATTTTGCACTACATGTTGTAGCGCTCTAAATGTTCGAGGATTCTCCAATCCTCGAACATTCAAGCATAAAAGTTTCATTGCGAACGGCGGGGCTGTCCAGCAGCCTCTATCGATGATTCAAGTATGTTTGACGAAGAAACCATTCCCCCCCTCGTGCAGCGTCGTTTGGATGTTTGGTGTTCGAAATCAGCATCACGAACTCGTTTAATTCCCACATAAGCCATGAACGCCTCTATATCTGCATCCATTATCATAGTAGGGTGATCATCATTTTGAACACGGCTTGTTTTCTTCCAAATCTTGTTTAGCTTGTCTTATTTTTCCAAGCCCAGATCTGCTTTCTTTGATGCATCACATGTACTTGAATTAAGCTTTTCATGCATGAATATCTCAGACCCATCTTTCTTTTTTCCTTCAGCAAGAGTTTCAAGTTTGTGTTGGGCCATGGCCATTGAAGTATTTACCAGCCCATCTAGCTTGTTTCCATGATCCACCTCAATTTTGATTTGGTCTGTCTTTAAATCTTTTGCAACTAATCCAGTAGTAGGAATTCCCTGCATTGACTTGGAAATATTATTTGAAATAAATGAATTATGTAAATTTTCCACGATTATCTCATCCTTCCCTTTGAAACAAGGATTTGCCTCATTAAATTGAGATATTGCAATCAAATTTCCTTTAATAACTTTCGTTTTCTTTTTTGTAACCGATGAACTCTTTGTTGCCGTCGGTGAGCGTTGTTGACTATCCTCCGGCGAAAGTGGCAGCATTTCTTCTTCCCTCTGTTCGATGTCTGAATTCCACCCCTCCTGATCGTCTCGTCTAGACGTCGTCCGGCCGCTTCCTCTCTCTCTTCCTCTTCCCCTGGTACCATCATTGCTTGTTCTCTGCGCATCCGATTTTCTTTTTCTAGCTTGTGTCTCCCTCAGCCAAGCCCATATTGGAGTAATTCTGATTCGTTGGTTGTGTTCTTTTCGCAATCTTTTAGAGTATGACCAAGTTTACCACACTCATAACAAAAGTCTGGTAATTTTTCATAAGTAATTGGTATCCACGTTTCTTCTGCGATGAATCCTATTTCAAGTTTGACTCCCCTTCTTAGAGGTTTCGTAATGTCTATTCTTATTTGGACTCGAAGGGTTTTTCCCCAGCAACTATCATCTTTGGTTGTCTCTATCCTCTGGAAGGTTCCTATCATGTTTCCTAGGGTTGTTGCCATTTTCTTCGAAAACCCCGCTATCGGCAAGTGATGAAAATGTACCCAACTGCAAGCATGACTAAATTCCAAATCAGAGAATTTACACATACCTCTTGGTTCTTCTAGGAGAATTTTGTCAAAAAACCAAGGTTCCCTCTCTTGAATGCGCTTTTTGTCCCTATTAATCTTAAACATGCAGAGAAAGATGTTTTGGCCAACAACCTCAATATTAACATTATTTTCAAGTTCCCAAATCTTTGGTATCATTGCTTTAAAAATTGTCATGTACACCACTTTGGTTTAGAGGATCTTGCAAACTAGCCCGTTCAACAATTCTTTGTCAGTGTTGTCTATTTCATCATCTGCTAGATCCACCACTCTACCTTCAACAGTCATTAAAGTCAAAGACTTGATCTGTTGGATTAGAATATCATCTGTCATTATTGAAAAGAAAGGAGAAATCTGTTGTAATTGGGTAGCAGACCACGTTGGGTCCTGGCGGCTGGAGGTATCAGCCCTAGAGTACACTCCACAAAATTCTCTCAGCTCTAGAGAAAATCTGAGGTCCTTCACTTTCCTCATGCTTAAACTTATTTAAGTTATAAACCATTACTTTAAGCATATATATCAATAATTAGAAGCCAAATATATGCATTATTACAATAATAGATATTATTGAACGCTAAAAAATAAATACGAATTTAAATAATTTATTGATAAAAAGTTGTATTGGAGTATTAGACCAACATTAATATAATTGATATTATAATATATAAGATCAAAATTTAAAAACCAAAAATAAATTAAAAAAAGAAAAAAGAAAAAAGAATAGAGAACAAATTATACATGGAACATAAATAATACTTAATAAATTAAAAAAAATTAAAGTTGAATTAAATAATTAAAAAATATATGAGAAAAAAGAATAGAGAATAAAATGAGACTTTAAGAATTAGATATAGTATTTGAAAAATAAAATAAGATATAGTATTTGAAAAATAAAATAATATTTAAAACAAAATTTAAAGAAATTTTTTGAATAAATTAAAATAATAGCAATTAGTTAATTTAAATAACTAAACTAGTATGGTGGGCGGAGCAAAAACATAAAAGAAAAAAAGTTAGAAAGAATTAAAAGGAGCAAAGATCACAAATTTGAAACTTAAGAATGAAAGTGTTGTGACAATGTGGTAGAATTTCGAGAAATAATACAATTTATAGAAATCTTAAGTAGATATAATTTTTTTTTTTTTACAATATTTTTAAATTTTGAAATTGTAAAATTTTTTGAAAATATAATATATGAAATATCAAATCAATCTTAACTTTTCATTCAAAAGACTGAAAAATGCAAAAAGAAAATGATAAATAACTCGTAGAACAAAAAAAACAAAAAATAAAACAAAATAAAGAAAATAAAAACTGATTGTGAAAAAAAAAAAATTAGAACATGCATCTTTTCCAAATTGAACAAGGCCTGCAAACCATCCGGCCATAGAACGGTTTCTAGGTTTTATTGGCGATATATTGATAATATATCAAAATTGACAATATTTTGATATTTAACAATATATCTAACCCCATTCGATATATTTATTCGATTTTTTATTCCTTGTTTATAGCTAAATTGTATGCATATATCCTCGATCAAGAAGTTAGAGGTTTGAACCTCACTCGCTGCATGTTGTTGAACTCAAATAAATGAATAAATAAAGGAAAATTGTAATGGGTAGCAAAAAACCATCAAAGTATTTGCAAATCTAGCAAAAAATTTTCAAATTTGTAAATCTGACAAAATTTTTAATTTTAATTTTGGATTTTTTTATTATTCCAATTTTATCCTCAAATGTGTATCAACAGGTATATTTGATATACTATATAGTTGGTATATCAATCAATTGATATATTTTATATTTAGGAATGATATACTTTATATTTGGTATATCAATCTGATATACCAAATGTAAAGTATACAATATTTTTAATAATTGTATTATGATGGATGTTGTTTGTTCGATTATAGTGAATATTGTTTTTTTTTTTTTGGGTATCATTTTGATGTGAAGCTGTTTTCATTCAACTAGTTTGATTTTGATGATTTTATTTAGGTTTTATCACGGTATATCTTAATTGCATTAATTGTGTCAACTAATGTATCAAATATAAAGTATATTGTTAATTTGTTCTATTTTTTAAATTTTGATATTATTTTAATAATATATCAGTTACATTTAATTTGATATATCAATTGACAAATCGACTTCATATTATTGACTAATATATCAGATTTAGAGAGAAAAAAGTATATCAATGATATTGTTAATATAGCAAATATGAGTATATCATTATATAGTTAAAGTATAACATTAGTATTTCAATTGTATGTCAGTACTAATTCAAAATGCATTGTAAGTACATCATTAGTGTATCAATAATATATCATAATTTGTTCAAAATACAATACAAGTATTACATTAATGTGTATCAACAGTTTATCAGGACTTATTCAAAATTTATTTAAATATAACATTGGTGTATCTATGATATATTAGTAGTCATACTAAAATATATCAATAGTATATCAGTAATATATCAATACTCATTTAATATGCAATTTCAAATATATTATTAGTATATTAGTAGTTTATCAACACTCATTTGAAATTTATTAAAAGTATAATATTAGTGTATCAATAGAGTATGATTCATTAAAAATAATTTCAAGTATATCATTAGTGTATCAGAAGTATAACAACATTCATTCTAAATAAATTTTCAAGTATAATATTGGTGTATAAGTAATATATAACTTTAATTAAAAATTTATTTTCAGTATAACATCGATGTATCATTAGTATATTATTACTTCTAAAAGATACATTTTTTCAAGTATATTATCAACACCCATTCAAATTTCAATTTCAAGTGTAACATTGGTGTATCAATAGTTTATCAACATTCATTTAGAATGGTTAATCAACTTACGAATTGAACCATTATAAGTTAACGATAAATAATACTCAGAAACAAATGAATAAGAATTTAAATTAAGTCCGCAAATAATAATAAATGCACAAACACTTGTTTATTGATAAATTTGCTCTATGAGTGGTAAATTTGGTGTATAAATTATATAGCTATTATACTTTATATTTAGTATATTAGTCAAATGATATACTAAATATAAAATATATATCAGTTAACTGATATACCAAATATAAAGTATA
>JAOANK020156793.1:0-17176 GCA_026257165.2 Telfairia occidentalis
CCCCTTTAAAAAAAAGGATGATCAATTTGTGAGATCGTCCCAGTTACATGTTAGAATGTGTTTATGTTTGATTGAATTTATGAAAATTGTTGTTTATCAAGAAATTAAGACTTCTTGACTTATTAGCATGTTGAAAAACTTTGTGAGATTCTTGAATAAGTTAGATTGTGTTGATAAGCATGCTGAAATTATTTTGTATTTGAGTTTGTTTGCATTAGTGTTAAATTGAAATTTGTGGGATGCCTTTTTTAATTTAAAAAAATATTTAGCATGTTGGACATAGTTTGTGGATGATGTTTTAAGTGATATTTGATATGAAAGCATGCTAAAAATTGGATGTCATGTGTCATTATAGAGTTCATGAATATGTCATCTTTTTTCATCCTATTTCATTTTAAAAGTAGCCCAAAAAGAGTGTATGGTTTTGTGAAGATGATGAAATAGAGAAAAAAGAAGAAGCTAAGAAGCTTGATATCTCAAGACCACCATGGAGAGTCATATCTCTAGAAGCTTGATTGCCACAAATGAATGTATAAGCTTTTTTGGGGGGGTTAGTGTTTAAAACACATGTTATATTTTCTCATTTTAGCTATAGTTTATGTACAAATTGATGTATGTACAAATTTGATTCAACTTAGTTAATATATATGAATGCTTTGATCTTATTTGGTCCAAGGATATATTAAATTATTATATTTTTATATTTGATAGTTGTGTACAATATTTATAGATGTGGAAATAATTAGATTTGGAAAATATCTCATTACAAATTTATTTCATCATTAAAATATTTGATGTGATGGTTTAAAAATCATGGTTTATTAATTTATGACCACTCTATAAACATGAATGTCATTAAAATAACTGTTGCGACAATAAAAAAAAATATAATTAAAAATCTTTATGTGATGACTATAAACAGTCATTGTATAATTTTTCTTGACGATTAGATAACTTAATTGAAAACAATTGTGACATAGAAAAGCGTCATAGTTAATACATTCTTGACAGGATATTTTGTCATTATCAACTCTTCCGTGATAGTTACATTGTCAATATCAACATTTTCGTGATGGTTAAAAATTGTCAACATGCAAGTTTCCTTGACAACATAATGAATTTTATTGATTTCTTTCTCAATAATGTTCAATTGTCATAAAAATAAAATTTCTGACAATTTAAAAGTGTCAATAACAGTACTATTGTGATATTGTTTATTTGTCGTAATTAAATTATTAATAACAGTTTTTCATTACCGTCATTGATTGACTTTTCTTGAGGGTCGATATAAGGACAGAAAAAAGTCAAGAATTACATTTGTGCCAATATTTTAGCATCATTAAATGTTAAATTTGTCCTCTTATACTGCATAAGCAAAGTCAATAAGGTCATCTCAAATTTTGGAGGCAGATTAGCAAAGATTATCATTGGAAGTGTCTCATCGTCCCCCAAATAAGCATATTTCAAGTGTGATGGTAGTGGTTTCAATTCCAATTTAGGTGCCATAACCAAAGAAGGTTGCATTGGCTAAGACTTTCTTCCACATAAATCTAAGGACCCAAAATTTCATCTAACAACCACCTTACATATTTCCTTTTCTTTTGTTACCCCACCCATTTCAAACTCAAATTCCTCCAATCCCAAGTAACCAAATTTGCTAAAATGTTGTATTAGTTCTACTTGGTCAAAAGTTTCCTGGAGTAGATCATCTACAACATGGATGGAAGAACATCCCTTAATGTTAGTAGGGTGCTTCAAGGTATCAAACACACTGAAAGTAACTTGTTGGTCATGTACTCTCACAGTAAGCTTTCCCTTCTGAACATCAATTAGTGTTTTCCTTGGTTCTAGGAATAGCCCAAAAATTATGAAAACTTCCTTGTAAGCCTCATAGTCCAAAATGATAAAATTTGTTGAAAAGATGAATTTGTCTACCTGACCTAAGATATCATCTATTTTTCCTTCAGGATTGGTAATGGATATGTCAGCTAGTTGCAATGTGATTATAGTTTGTCTAGCTTCTCTCACTCCCAACTTCTTATAGATAGACAAAGGTATAAGACTTGTACTGGCCCCTAAGTCACATAGTGCTCTCCCTAGCTCCTTTCCACCAATGGATACAAGGAAATTAAACGTGCCAAGATATTTGACCTTTGAAGAAATTTTATTCTTTCGAATTGCACTGCACTGTTCAGTCAGTGCCACTGTTTCATACTCACTCAACCTCATTTTCTTTGTCAAAATGTGTTTCAAAAACTTAGCATAAGTGGACATTTGTTCTAAAGCTTTCACAAACTGGATGTTAATGTGAAGTTGCTTAAGAACATCCAGAAATTTTCTAAATTGAACATCTTACTCTTCCTGCTTAAATCTTTGAGGACAAGGTGGGGGAGGGGGTTTAAATCTTCAAAAACCTATCATAAGACCACTCCTTGTAGGATTTTCATGTCTCTCAACAGTGTCTTCTACTGGAAAACTTTTCTGTGAAACAACTGCTTAATTTCTAGTTTAATTACCTCACTGCCTTTTTCTTTCCTTGCTTCCTTTTTCTTCCCTTCTCTGATCTTCAATGTTTTTCTCACTATGCACTCTCCACTTTTAAATTGCACACCTTGTACTTTGTCTTTCCCTTCTTCTTTTGGATTTTCAGTGTCTAAAGGAAGCTTCCTTTGAGATATGTTCTTTAATTCACTAGCCAATTGTTCCATTTGTATTTCTAAATTCCCCAAAGATACTTGTTAGCTTTGGAGGACAACATCATTTTTTTCCCATTTATTCCTTCATTAAATTCTCTAGAGATGTGCCAAGAATGACTTGATTTATAGACTTTTGTGGTTGCTGTTGTGGGTAGGGTTGAAAACCAAGAGGGTGGGATTGAGGTTGAGTTTGCTGATTGAAATAAGAGGAATAGTTCATTTTCGTTGGCCTTGAGTAGTTTGAGAACTACTCCATTGTTCTCCCCAAACAAAATTCATGTGTTGCCTCTACCTAAGGTTCTATGTGTTAGCATAAGGATTGTTGTTCCTCTATGTGTTCTAGGGATTGTTGTTCCTCTATATGTTCTAATTACCTAGATTGCATAGTGAAGCTGGGTTGGCTAGGCAGGAGCAAATGTATGGTCTTCCCCACAATAAATACAAGACAGGGTATTTAATTGATTAACCACTACAAGAGTAGGAGTTGTAGGATTTCCTATAGAAATGTTTTTCAAAATGTTGGCCATTGAGGCAATTTGGGCTGCTCCGACAATACGACCATCCACTTCTAACATTCCTTTGGTTTTCTTCCCTAAATTGTTCCTAGGATCTGACCAATGGTTGTTTTTCATGGAAATAGTCTTACAAATTCTGTAGGCTTCATTGTAAGATTTCTTTAACAGCTCCATTTGCTAGCGCATTCACCATCATTCTTGTAGGTGCATTCAACCTATGGTAGAAAGTTTTCATCTGTACGTAATATGGGAAGTAGTGGTGAGGACATCTCCTTATACCTCTCAAATGCTTCTTTGAAGGATTCTTCCTCCATTTTAGTAAAAGAAACTATTTCACCCCTAAATTTAACATTCTTGGTTGGAGGGACGTACTTGAACAAGAATTTTTTAGCAAGATCGTTTCATGTGGTTATGGAATCTAGTAGCAAGGTGCTAGCTAAGTTATAGTGTCACCTCTCAACAAGAATTTCTTAGCAAGGTCATTCCAAATGTTTGGAGGGAAGCACTATAATATCTTGAATTAGTTACTTACTTCGAGGAATGACTTCAAGTGTTGATGAGGATCTTCAGTAGGAAGTCCATTGAATTGTCCTTCTGTAACATCTAAAACATCACTGGTTTAAGCTCGAATTATGCTGCTTGGATGTCTAGTCTTACTATTATTGGATTTAGTTTATTGAACCAAAGTAGCATATCCCCTAATGGCTCTATCCTTATCATCAGCTAACTTAACCACATTGCCAGGGTTTGCAGCCTGAATCACATCAACAGTAGGTTGCTGGTCTACAGGATTTTGCCTTGCACCAGGGAGAAAATGGAGGATCAACCATATATTCAGTTTTTTACTCTTCCCCTTCTGATTCCATATTATTTTTCTTCTCTCTTAATTTCGTTAATCTTCTTCTAAATGTCCTTTTAATCTTAGGATCATGAGGGTACTTAATATTAGGAAATTCATTCATATAATTTAAGAATGCCTGCAAAAATAACTAAATACTGAATCAATGTTCTTTTAAAGCTCTAAAATTCATATAAAAGTAAAACACTAAATGAATTACTCTAATTCTTGGCAACGGTGCTAAAAACTAGTTGTATGTGCAATTCACTCGTAAATTCCTTAAAATACACTCATAGTGCAAGTGAACAGAAGCCAAATATAGTAAGTGATAAAGATTGTCCCCACAAGGATTAGTGCTTAATGGTTCTTTAAATGAATGGTAGTGACCTTAGTTTGTGAATAATAAGATGCAATTAAAATAACTAGCATAATCAATGGGAATTGACAAAATTCAAACACAACAACTACCAATAAGAGAGGTTAATAACATAAATGAGCTATTGAAATAGGAAGCTTGGAGTAAAAATGCAGTTACTGGTGTGAATTATGCTTTAGCAATTCTTTTAAGCCACTACTCCACAAATGGAACCTGATATGAATCAAAGAACTTTATGGTAAATAGTTGCATTCATTCAAGCTTCAAAGGACACCTTTCCATAAAAAAGACACATTGAATCTAAAAATCCAGATTCATCCCTATCTTTGATGCAGTATGTACCAACTTAATTCATGTATTTAGATTTATTAAGGTCCATGTATAGAGTTGAAGGGTTGTGGGCTGAATTTAGACTACATAAGTGAAAAGTTGTGTCCTTTCATGGTGTCATTTCGTTTAGTATAAATAGGCATGTACTTGAATTTTAAAAGAAGAAGATTTGAAAATGTAGTACTTTTGGTTTTATACCTTAAAAGCTTTTAAGCTTTGTGTCTTGTAAGTTCTTGTGATAGAATGCATGAATATTTGGAGCATTCAAGTGAGCATTGATCTATCTTGCTTGTGGAGTGCTTTGAAGACCAAGGGTTGATAAGAGCCACAAGCTTTATTCGATCCTTGGTTTGTTTGATCATCTAAGTAATCCGTAATCTAACCTATCTTAGAGGTTGAGATCAAATTTTTTTTGGAGTTTTTGAGTTGGTGATCTAAAGGTCATGTTCGTCAACAAGATTGTTAGATTCGATACTCAAGGATTTCTTAACAAACCCCCTAACTTTCTTTCGAAGAGCTATAAGAGTAGCTTGAAATTTCCATTGTAGCTACTACAAATAATCCCTAATTAATTGTGCACTAGGTAAGTGATTATTTCTAGTCATGCTTACTAAACTTGATGTTGTACAGACTCACAAAATAGTCGAACCAAAAATTAAGCCCAAAATAATAATCTTGCACGCAGAAAGATTCCAACAGACAACACACACAGAGTGCACAAACTTCTGTTGAAAAATAAACTAAAGAATAATTGAGAAAATCTTACAGTGGTTCAATCATTACTATCTACATCCACTGTGATGACAATCAACCTTTATTAGACTCATAAAAGACAGCAACGTACACGACAACTCCTCTTCAAGAAAGAACATTCATGTAAGAAGAATTACAAGGAATGAGAAACCTCCACCCAATCTGTGAGACAGAATCATCCTTGATTTGGGTTTTTGTGAAATTAAGCACTTAGGTCAATCTTCCTCCATAATCAGCTACCCTGCGACCCAGAACTTTGACACCCAAGAAGCTGCAATCTGGATCCTCCCTTTTTAGGTATAAAGAAAATGTGACCTACAACCTGCTATACCCGTATCTTCCAGCTGGTTTTAACAAACGGATATATGCTGATGTCACTTCTCTTAACATTTTTCAACTGAAAAATAACTAACTAGAGCCCATATGGTTATTAATATTCAGCAATAGTAATTGGACTATCATCTCATGGCCCAACGATAAACCCAACAAACCTCCACCTTGCTAAATAATTAACTAAACATAGTACTGTGAATTCAAGTCAATGCAAAAGTTAAGTGTCATCACCCTTCTTCAAGTGTATAGCATTGTGGTTAGCCTGCTCCTAGGTGGAGCTGGCTCATGCATTTCAGAAATTTTCTAGCTGCTATAGTTTTAGTAAATGCACCTGCTATGTTTTCTTTAGTAAAGATCTTTTCAAGTGTTACCGTTTTCTCAACAAGAACATCTCTCACAAAGTGTAGCCTCACATCAATGTGCTTTGTCCTTTCATGGTATACTTGATTCTTGGAAAGATGAATGGCACTTTGAGCGTCACACCATAGAACTACAGGACCCTCAATTTTAGTCAATTCCCTTACTAAGCCTTTTAACAATAGAGCTTCTTTAACACAGTCTGCTAAGGCAATATATTATGACTCTGTAGATGAAAGAGCTACAACATGTTGTAGAGATGTCTTCCAACTAACAGTGTTTCCAAATAACTTGAAAATGTATCTTGTAGTGCTCCTTCTTTTATCCAAGTTTGTTGCATAGTCAGCATCAACATAGCCTATCAATGAGTTATCTCCCTCATAAAGTTTGCTATATATCAGACCATGATGTTCAGTTTCTTTTAAATACCTTAAAAGCCATTTTACTGCTGACCAATGGTCTTTACCTTGATTTACCATGAATATGCTTACTACACTCATCCCATGGGCTAAGTCTGGTCTTGTACATACCATAGTGTACATTAGGCTTCCTACTGCACTAGTATATCGAACTCCCTTCATTTGCTCCTTCTCATGTTCATCTTTTGGACATAATTTTGAAGATAACTTGAATTGAGTAGTCAAAGGAGTCTTTAATGTCTTGCTGTCAAACATATTATATCTCTTAAGAAGCCTAGAGATATAAGCCTTTTGTGACAGAAAGAGTGTTTTCTTGGTATGGTTTCTACTTATCTCAATTCCCAATATCTTCTTTGTTGTCCCCAAGTCTTTCATCTCAAATTTTGCACTCAGCTCCTTCTTTAACTTATCCATCTCACCTTTGTTTATGCATGCTATAAGTATGTCATCAACATATAGTAATAGATACAGTTTTATGGTTAAGCTTATTTCCTTGTAGTACACACAATGGTCAAATAAACTCCTCTTAAACCCTTTTGATAATACAAAGCTGTCGAATCTTTTGTACCATTGTCGTGGAGACTGTTTCAGACCATATAGTGATTTCCTTAACAAACACACTTTATTTTCTTGGCCTCTTGGCTAAAATCCTTGGGGTTGTTTCATATAAATTTCCTCCTCAAGGTTACCGAGTAAGAACGTTGTTGTTACATCCATTTGCTCAAGGTGAAGATTAAAGTGTGTAGTTAAGGATAGCAACACTCTTATGGAGGTGTGTCTCACAACTACTGAGAACACCTCGTTGTAATCTTCTCCTTCTTTTTGAGTATACCCTCGTGCTACTAATCTCAATGTGTCACCATCTTCAATACCTGACTTTATCTTATACAACCACTTACAAGATACAAGTCTCTTATCTTTAGGTTTCACGACTAACTCCTAAGTTTTATTTTTATATAAAGATTCAATCTCCTCTTTCATAGCACTCTTCCATTGCTCACTGTTCTTAGAATTTACAGCTTCAGTGTATGAAAAGGGTTCTTCCTCAGAAAACTCATATGTTGCTGCTAGGGCATATGCTACTAAGTCTGCTTCACCATATTTCTTTGGAGGTCTGATTGTTCGTTTTGCCCTATCTCTTGCAAGTCTATAATTACTCAAGTCTGATGTTTGTTGCTCTTCTTCATGTTCTATCAGTTGATCTATTTCCTGATTTATCACTAAAGCATCCTCATCAAGATTTAAAATTGAGGAAGTGCTTAGTACATCAGCTTGAGCCTCAATTCTTTGTTCTATAGTGGGGTTGAATTCAACCTCAAGAACATTTTTACCTTGTACTTGAATCTTCTCTCCTATTTTTGAACTAGATTCCATATAAGGCATATTCCATTCATCAAATTTTACATCCCTACTGATTATACACTTCTTTCTATTTGGTTCCAAACACCAAAGTTTGTACCCTTTCACTCCTTCAGGGTATCCTATAAGGATACACTTCAGAGCTCTCGGTTCCAGCTTTCCTTGATTCACATGCACGTAAGTTGTGCAGCCAAACGTTCTGAGATTTGTCAGATTTTGCTTTATACCACTCCACAACTCCTCTGGCGTCTTGTAATCAATAGCTGATGAAGAAGTACGATTAATTAAATAACAGGCAGTAGCTGTAGCTTCACCCCAAAAGGTTTTTGGTAGATTTGATTGGGGTAGAAGGCACCTTACCCTTTCGAAGATAGTTCTGTTCATACGTTCTGCAAGACCATTTTGTTGAGGAGTATAGCCAACTATGAGATGCCTTGCTATTCCATGCTTAGCACAAAGTTCATTGAACTGATGGTTAACAAATTCAAGTCCCCTATCAGTTCTTAGCTTCTTTACATTTCTTCTAGTCTGAGTTTGGACCAAAATTAGTCATTCTTTGAACTTTGATAGTGCTTCACCTTTGTGTTTTAAGAAGAAAAGCCATACCTTTATGCTATAGTCATCCACAATAGATAAAAAAATATCTAGCTGCTCCATGAGTACTCACTCTTGTTGGTCCCCATAAGTCTTAATGAATATAATCTAGCTTATCTTCTGTGCAATGTATTCCCTTGGCAAATTTTACCCTAGTAGCCTTGCCAAAAATGCAGTGCTCACAAACGACTAAGTCACTTTCTTCAACTGCAGTATCCTCTATTTATTCAATTCCCTTATACCCCTTTCACTGACATGTCCCAGACGATTGTGCCACAATTTAGTTTCCTTAATTTCTTTGTCCACATCTGAGGTTACCAATGAAAGTCCTTTGGTTATTGATTGACCACTTAAGACATACAAACCATTATTGAGTTTTCCCTTTAACTTCAAAAGAGATCCTTTATAGATTTTCATTTCTCCATTTGAAGTTTTACTTGTGTAGCCAAGTTTATCCAGTGCCTCTAAGGAAATAAGGTTCCTTTTCAAATCTGGGACATATCTCACGTCTGTCACGATCTTTACCAAGTTATCATGAAGTTTAAGCCTCACAATACTAATGTCTTTGACTTCACAAATCTGATTATGTCCCAGGTATACTTTTCCATTTTGCAATGGCTTGAAATCACTGAAATACTCTTTTGTTGGTGTCATATGGAATGTACAACCAGAGTCCAACACCCAATCATCTGACCATTCACTTTCTTAAACTAACAACACTTCAACTGACTCATAGCCCTCCAGGACATTTGCTGAGCTTTCAACTTCAGATTTTTCTTGACTGGCTGCTTATTCTTCACTAATTGAGGACAATTCCTCTTGAAATGCCCTTCATTTTGACAGTGATAGCATTTCTTTCCTTTAGCCCTAGATCTTGATCTTGACTTTCCCTTGTGTTTGCTGATATTCTTCTTTTCTGTTCTTCCCCTCATAAGAAGGGCTTCATTATCTCTTTTTTCAACTCTAATCTCTAGCTCTTTGGATTTTAAGGCATTCAACACTATCTCCATATCCATATTGTTCCTTCCATACTTAATTATTGTCTTAATTTCTTTATATGAGTCTGGTAATGAATTCAATAAGATTATAACTTGATTTTCTTCTGACATTTCTTCTCCTATGTTTGCTAGATCAATAACAATCTTATTGAATTCATCAAGATTCACATCTAATGACTTTGAGGGATCCATTTTAAACCCAAAAAATTTCTCCTTCAAATAGATCTTGTTAGGTAAGGATTTAACGAGATATAGTTTCTCCAACTCGGTCCAAACCTTCTGTGTTGTATCATCATCATGAACTAATAGAAGCACAATATCTGAGAGATAAAGAATTATTGTGCTATAGGCTATCTCATACATTTCATCCATCTCTTCTTCAGTCATTTCAGTAGGAAGTTTCTTAGGATCATCTAACGCCTTTGCAACCTTTTGTTGCACAAGAAGAGCCTTCATCTTCTTCCTCCAGAGGCTAAAATCTCTCTTTCCATCAAACTTTTCCAGCTGAAATCGAGTGTTCATCCTGCTGTCTCAATATGGATAGTTCTGTCTTAAGCCCCCTTATTCTTCTGTATTAAATGATTTCACCAAGCTCTGATACCATTTGTTGCACAAACTCACCAAACATATGAACCAAAAATTGAGCCCAAAATAATAATCCTGCATGCAAAAAGATCCCAACAGACAACACAAATAGAGTGCACAAACTTCTGTTGAAAAATAAGCTAAAGAATAATTGAGAGAAAGAAGACCAGAGAATTTTAAAGTGGTTCGATCAATATGATCTACATCCATTGTGATGACAATCAACCTTTATTAGACTCATAAAAGACAGCAATGCATAGGACAACTCCTCTTCAAGAAAGAACATTCATGTAAGAAGAATTACAAGGAATGAAAACCTCTCTGCTTTCTATTATCACAAACCTCCACACAATCTGTGAGACATAATCATCCTTGATTTGGGTTTTTGTGAAATCAAGCACTTAGGTCAATCTTCCTCTGTAATCAGCTACCCTACGGCCCAGAACTTTGACACCCAAAAAACTGCAATCTGGATCCTCCCTTTTTAGGTATAAAGAAAATGTGACCTACAACCTGCTATACCCGTATCTTCCAGCTGGTTTTAATAAACAGATATATGCTGATGTCACTTCTCTTAACATTTTTCAACTGAAAAATAATTAACTAAAGCCCATATGTTTATTAATATTCAGCAATAGTAATTGGGCTATCATCTCATGGCCCAATGATAAACCCAACACTTGAGATGTTAGCTTCTTAAGCCTTGGTATTGTGGAATTTAGAGATCTATCACTTCTATTTATTCCAAAATATAAAGCAATTAGCAATAAGACTTAAGCTGGTCAAACTCAATTCCAATTAAACCATTAAACACACTAAAAATCAAAATAGTATTCAAACAAATAGCCTTAGCTTAATCCCCACCTTAGGATAGATTAGCTCATCCTTACACTAAAAACACAATAAGTAAAAGTAATGAAATACATCGAGGTAATAAGAAATTTGCTAACCAAGCAAAAGGAAAAGAGAAAACTACTAGGTAATGAGAAATTGACCGATGAGAGAAAGAGGGCTCAAATGACTTTTTTGTCTCCTTTCCTAAAAAGGCTCATTCCTTTGGATCTTTCTCTTGTCTTCTTCTACTTTCCATAATTGCTCCTCACTTTCTTCTTATCAAATCAATTCTGGAAAGTTCCCTATGATACCTCCCTTGACAATGTGAATTCAACGCTAAGATGGCTTGCTCCTTCTACTCCTAACTTCTGATTGGTCCATTTCAACTTTTTCCCATGCTGTCCATCTCAATTAATGACGTTTCAGCACACTATCTTGATGCTTCATTAAAATATTTCTTCACCTCTTTTGCTCATTACCTCCTTTGTGCTACAATATTTCCTATATATTTATAAAATATGAGCAATTCAACACAAACTGTTTTGAAAACTCACTAGGTACAAAAGGAAATTAGTGATTAGCTACACATGCATAGTGTGTTATCAATTTAAACTCAGTGTGGCCACTATTTAGCTAAAAATGCCCTGAACTCTCCCTTTTGTACTGAAATTCGACCTCCAATGACTCTTGAAGATTTAACATTATGCTCTAACATGGTGGATTCTTTGTTTTTCTTAGTAGGAAAAGAAATCAAAATCATTTAAAAGCTTCATGTAGAGAACTCAAGTTCATAAGGAATCACTTTGTTCCTAAGTCATTCATCAAGTTGAAAAACTTGAGACATGGAAGCAAGAGTGTTGAAGCTTCCTAAAATGAGATGTGTGCATTAATTGAGGAGTTTGATCTATATGAAGATAAGGAAACTATCACCAAACTAATTCTACCAAGGACTCAATGGAACGATTGCCAAGGGAATTGCTAAAGAGAAAAAATTAAACCTTGTACTAGTATGGAAAAGATGTGTACATTGCCAAAAACGTTGAAAGAAGGCAACAAAGAGAAACTTCAAGGTACGCTGACCCTAAACCTATCTCTCATGTGATTCCAATTTTAGAAAAGGTTAATTTGCCTACTTTAGACCCAATGTAGAAAATAGAGAGCATGAAATACTTTGTGGAACTATGTGTGAATTACCTAGTACTAATGGTAGCAAAGTGCTGCATGACTTTATATCTATAGTTGAGGAAGGAAGTAATGACAAAATACTTTGTGGTGCTATGAATGATAACTCTATTTTATTAGATTGCAAAGTATGGAATGATTCTATGCCTAATATTGAGACAAAGAGTATTGAATTAGAAAAGGAAGTACTTTGTGAATCCATGCATGTCAATTTTGTTTCCTTAGATGGTAAAGTAATAAATGCATCCTAATGTTGAGAGTAGCATGATTAAACATAGATCTTGTGATGCTATGCATGTTGACCCTAGTACATTAGATACCAAAGTAGAACATGATTTGTAGTAGTTCTACTCTTGTACCATTCAAGAATGATGTAAATACTTATGTTTTTTAGTTGAAGGAGAGGAAAGAGAAGAAAATAAGTTGAAATAAGAGAGTGTAAAGGCTGAGAGTGAGATACAACTGGTTAACCTTACAAGCCCACCCTAATGCAATTAGTGTATAATTATCCTTCCTTTCAAACTTGCATACTTTGTCTTAATGTTTTTACTTTTCTAAATTTTTTTTAGGGAATTCCAATTTTAAGCAAGGTCAAACATACATAGAGATGATTCATTTTGTGCTTCAAATCAAGGAGTCAGGAAGAATCACCTTACAATCATCTCATGTCTTTAAGGACATTTTAGTGAATTTGATGTGTTCTTGAGTGGTTTAGTATTTTCAATTCTTCTTTGACACTTTGTAGGTTTATTTGTGCTTGAAAATGATACTTAAGCACATTTTAGAACATTTTTCCATATTTTAGTGAGTTTGACGTATTTAGGGGTGTGTTAGATGTTTTTGGTTCTTCTTTGGCATTTTGTAGGTTCATTCGTGCTTGAAAATGGCAGTTAGACACATTTTAAGATACCTAGGAACGTTTGAGTGAAATTCACTTCTTTAGAGGTTGGTTAAGTGTTTTCAGTTCTTCTTTGGCAAATTGTAGTTTCATTCATGATTAAAAATGAGACTTCGACATATTTTAGGATACTTAGGCATGTTTTATTGAGCGTGATGTGTTCAAGGGCAAGTTAGGTATTTTTAGCTATTCTTTGGTTAACTTTGTAGGTTCATACATGGTTGAAAATGATATTTAAGCACCCTTTATGATACTTAGGCACGTTTTAGTGAGTTTGACATGTTCGAGGATATGTTGTTTTTTTTTAAATACTTATTTGGCACATTGTAGGTTCATTCATGATTGGAAAAGATACTTACACACATTTTAGGGAGTTTGACGTGTTCGATGGTGGGTTAGGTTTTTTCAGTTCTTCTTTAGCCGTTTGTAGAGTCATTTGTGCTTGAAAATGAAACTTAAGCATATTTTAGGACACTTAGGCACGTTTTAGTGAGTGTGACGTGTTTAGGGGCGGACTAGGTATTTTCAGTTATTCTTTGGTGCACTTTGTACGTTCATTCTTTCTTGAAAATGACACTTAGGCACATTTTAGTGAGTTTGACATGGTTAGGGGTGGGTTAATTGTTTTAAATGCAATTTTGGCACTTTATAGTTTCATTTGTGTTTAAAATTTCCATTAAGCACATTTTAGGGCACTAAGGCACAATTTAGTGAGTTTGATGTGTCCAAGGGACGGTTAAGTATTTTTAGTTCTTCTTTGGCACTTTATAGGTTCATCCATGCATCAAAATGACACTTATGTTGGTTTTACTGAAGTTGATGTATTCGGGAGTGGTGTCACAACATTACGTGAACGCAAGTGTAAAGTGTCAATTTTAATATAGTGGAATTGAGTATCCAGTGTCATCCTTGGGATTGAGTTTCTAGTTTGATTCAGTACTAAAGTTACTCACATCTTATTTTATCTAGGGAAACGAGTAACAAGATAGAAAGTTAATTAAACTACCCCTACTCTTAATTAACTGGAGACAGCATTCGGAGGGCGTGCCTTAGAACCGGAATTTCATGCTTTGGACAATACACTTAATTAATGAAACAAACTATTCTATCATGCAACAATCATAAGTTGTGAATAATCTAATGTTTAGCTTCCTCTCTCAAGCTCAGCTAAGTTTCTCCCTAACAACAAGATTGACCTCTCGCCCACACATTAACCATGCATTAACGAATCTCCCACTAACTATCACCTCTTAAAAGTATTATGGTGATCCTTTCCTCTCTCGAGCTCTGGGCTATCCCGCTTGTCATCACGGGCCTCCAATAATCCATCTAGAGATAATAGTTTATACCTCTATTAGTAAACCCCACTCTCGCACGATGATTTACAACAGTCATGCATTCGATTGAACTAATTTAACCTTTTACTCTCTCGAGCTAAAGACTTAAATCTATTAATAAATTTATTATTTGATCAGGAGAATAAAAGCATTGGGCACAGAAATGCATAAATGTTAGCTACAAGATAAAAATAGTCTACTACATTAAACCAAGTATAAAAGCAGCTAAAAGAGTAATAAAACAATTCTAAGGCAGAATCCTACTACTCAAATCTATAATAACAGAGACTCCCTAAAAAAACTACAACTAGCTATTAAATCAAAAAAGTATAAAGAAAACTCTCAAAGATGCATTCTACACACGTTCCCATTGTGATGCCCGCAATCGCGATCCTAGGATCGCTCCAAAATCTCCATGGAAATCTTTTCTTTCTCTAAAAAAACCTAGTTGCCGCTACAGCTATATGTCTCTCCAAATGGCCTCCCCGATTTCAGGATTGAAAATTAGCTTTTAAAGTAATCTGCCAGCAACGTAGAGACACTAAGGCTAACATCTCGACGCTACCCTCATATAGCACTCATCAAGTGCGAAGCACGATAAAAAATTAGGGCGAACATGAAGGCGTAGAGTCGAAATGCTAATGCTACTTCGAGCGTAGCATTGGGGGCAAGGGCGCGTGAATATGTGCGGCCACTAATGGCGGCGTCTCAACGCCAGTCTTCTCTACATGTTGACTGCATGGCTTTTCTTCCTCTTTTCTCCAATTTTGAGCGTCTAAATGCTCTAGCCCAGCATTTAGATGTTGTGCTCTTCGATTTTGGCTCTTTTTGACTTTTCTCCTTCGTTCCTTAGCCGAATTTTCTCTTCTTAGGCTCGTTTTTCAACTCAAATAGCATCAAATCTGTATTTTTACATAGAATGCTCGATTCTTACAAATTAATAAATAAACTAATGAAAGCTCAGAATTTAGTCCACAAAACTAACTAAAATAGGGCCAAAAGATAACACATTTTGGCTTTTCTCCTTCGTTCCTTAGCCAAATTTTCTCTTCTTAGGCTCGTTTGTCAACCCGAATAGCATCAAATTTGTATTTTTACATAGAATGTTCGGTTCTTACAAATTAACAAATAAACTCATGAAAGCTCATAATTTAGTCCATAAAACTAACTAAAATATGGCCAAAAGATAGCACATTTGTGTGCTATCAAGTGGATTATGTGTTTTTAGTTCTTCTTTTGCAGTTTGTAGGTTCATTCATTCTTGAAATTCACATTTAGGCACATTTTAGGAAACTTCGGCATGTTTTAGTGATTTTGATGGGTTCAAGGGTGGGTTATTTTCATTTCCTCTTTGGCACTTCTTAGGTGCATTTGTGCTTGAAAATGATGCTCGAGCACTTTTTATGAAACTTAGGGACGCTTTAGTGAGTTTGACGTGTTGGGGTGGGTTAGTATTTTGAATTATTCTTTGGTACTTTGTAGGTTTATTTGTGTCTTAAAATGACACTTAAGCACATTTTAGGACATTTAGGCTCCTTTTAGTGACTTTGATGCTTTCGAGGGTGAGTTAGGTGTCTTCGATTCTTCTTTAGAATTTTGTAGGTCCATTCATGCTTTAAAAGGGCACTTAGGCACATTTTAGTGAGTTTGACGTCTCCAGGGATGCATTGGGTGTTTTAAGTTCTTTTTTGGTAGTTTATAGATTCATTCATGCTTAAAATGAAATTTAGACATATTTTAGGACACTTAAGCAAGTTTTAGTGAGTATGATGTGTTTAGAGGTGGGTTAGGTATTTTTTTGCTATTCTTTAGCTCACTTTAGAGATTCATTTGTGCTTGAAAATGACACTTAGGAACACTTTATGATATTTAGGCATATTTTAGTGAGTTTAATATGTTTAAGGTGCATTATGTATTTTAAATGCTACTTTGGCACTTTGTAGATTCATTCATATTTGAAAAGGACACTAAGGCAAATTTTAGAACACTTGAGCATGTTTTAGTGTGTTTGATGTGTTCAATGGTGTGTTATATGTTTTTAGTTCTTCTTTGGCATTTTTTAGGTTTATTTATGGTTGAAAAGTCAATTATGCACATTTTGGGACACTTATTCAGGGTGGGTTAGGTGTTTTCATTTCTTCTTTGACAGTTTGTTGATACATTTGTGCTTAAAAAGGAAATTTATGGATATTTTATGACACTTAGGTACACTTTAGTGAGTTTATACACTTAGGTATTTTTACTTCTTCTTTGGCACTTTGTAGGTCCATTCGTGAACATGACACTTAGGCACATTTTATGACACTTAGGTACAGTTTAGTGAGTTTGATGTGTTTGGCTGTGGGTTGGGTGTTTTCAATTCTTAGTTGGTACTTTGTAGGTTCATTTGTGCCTGAAAATCATACTTAGGAGCATTTTAGGACATTAGGCTCATTTTAGTTAGTTTGATATATTCGAGGGTGGGTTAGGTGTTCTCAGTTCTTCTTTGATACTTCATAGGTGCATTCGTGCTTGAAAAGGACACTTAGACACATTTTAGTGAGTTTATTGTGTTTTGGGGGTGAGTTAGTGTTTTCAATTCTTCCTTAGCACTTTATAGGCTTATTCGTGGTTGAAAATGACACACTTAGGTACATTTTTATATACTTTGGGGGTGGGTTAGATGTTTTGAATTCTACTTTGGAACTTGGTAGGTTGAAAATTATACTCAAGCATGTTTTAGTAGGATACTAAAGCACAGTTTAGTGACTTTGACCTAGAATGGGTTGGGTT
>JAOANK020157602.1:0-17165 GCA_026257165.2 Telfairia occidentalis
CAGCACCTGTTAATAACGGTAGCCAAATTCAGTTTAAAAAAGAAATTCGGTTATTTTATTAATTCAAAAAATACTTTTTTGTTTATTTTTTAAAAATGTCCCATGATATATTAATTTACATATGAATAAACAAATATGGATTAATAATTATGAATGACACAGAGGCCATTTTAAAACGAATATTGCTTGAAAAGTCTAAGATTGATTTCATAACATCAAAAGCGACATCTTCATTTTAAAAAAAAAAAAATTGTAGAGAAATTTCGTGTATTTTTAAGATCAATCCCCAAAAATAAAACACTACTTAGCCTCTAAAATACTATATTTCTATCGCAAGATTGCTCGAATAAAAAAGAAAAAAAAGTTTTTTATTATTGAAGTTGTGAAATTTAAAGATTAAAAAAATTATTAAATAAAAGAATAATGATAAATTTGTAAAAAAAAGAATGAAGATTTTTAATTTTGAAAAAATAAAATAAAATAAAAATAAGAAGAGATGATGAGACTCGACCTAAAAAGAAAAAAAAGGAAATATGTATTTACAAAAATGGGTAAGACCCACCCCTTTTAAAGAGTTAATTTAAAATAAAAATAAATAAATAATTTTATTTAAAAGAAATGTGGGACCCACTACATTTTCTCTTTCTACTTCTTTTTCTCTTTTTACCACCAAGGACTGTTTTGTTGGGGCCACAATTCGCCGGAAATTAGCTGTAGGTGGTTGGAATCTTGCTGGAAAATCGTCGGGATGTCGTCAAAATGTCGCTTGAATGCCATCGGAAGGTCGTCGAAATTTCGTCTGAGGTTCACCGGAATGGAGGAGGAAAAAGCAACTTTCTTAATCTTTTACCTTGTTTACTCTCTTAAACCTTTGCTTGATTGATGCCTTGAATGCTCAACTCACCTAGTATTTATACTAGGTGAGTTTCTAAATTATGATGAAGAAAGAGAGGGAGAAAGGGGGAGAAGAGGGAGAATAGAGAGAAGGTGGAAGAGGAGGGGAGAAAGAGCGAGAGAGGGAGAAAGAATAGGGAAGAAGAAGAAGTGGAGAAAAGAAAAAAATAGTTAGGTTTGATTTAACCAAAATAAAGAAACGGATGACCTGGATTGACATAGGCTTCGACCTCAACTAAATAGTTAGGTACGATTTAACCAAAACAAAAAAACGATGGGCCGAGATTGACATAGGCTTCGATCTCAGCTTAATAGTTAGGTTCAATTTAACCAAAATAAAGAAACAAAGGATCTGGATTGACACAGGCTTCGATCTCAACTAAATAGTTGGGTTATATTTAACCAAAATAAGAAAACGATGAACCTGGATTGATGCAGGCTTCGACCTCAACTAAATGACTGGGTTCGATTTAATGCAAATCAGGAAACAGTGGACTTGGATTGATGCAGGCTTCGACCTTAACAAAATAGTTAGGTTCGATTTAACCAAAATAAAGAAATAAAGGACGTAGATTGCGCATGCTTCGACTTCAACTGAGTAGTTGGGTTCAATTTAACCAAAATAAAGAAATGAAGGATCTGGATTGACGCGGGCTTTAACCTCACCTAAATAGCTGAGTTCGATTTAACCAAGATAAAAAAATGAGTTATGCTTAGATCAGGATGTGACTTAGTTCTCCTTGGATGCGCTTGACAAATCAGAGAATTTAAACTTTCATACATGGAGATGCAGGAATGCATGTTATGTTGAGTTTAATCCAAGAAATGAGAGTTAACCTAAAGTGATGATTAACTCCTCAAAATTGTTATGCAAATATGCACGAAAATGTAATGAAATAAGTTTTTCTTTTAAAACCTTTGTTATTTTTATAAAATCAAAATAGAACTTTCAATAGTTCAACCACCGCGTTTGTGCTTAGACTTATTGGAGACTTTGGTTGGATCATGGATCGAAGAATAGACTGAACTATGGATCCCCTTTCAAGTAAATTTGTCTTTATTTTAGAAGTTTTGATGTAACAAGCTGACTTTGCCCTTGTTTAGGGATATGTGGGCATATGTAACATAGCATTAACAACCTTTGCCGTAACATGGTATCTTTAGCTTTGCTCCAGTTTCATAACCAGTTGTTTCATTTTACTGACTGACCAATTTCAATATGCTTTTGAACGAATATTGTTCTCTTTGGACACTACAACAAATATCACATACAATAACAACTGAAAAGTGTTATCGTTGACTTTCAATAGCATTTTGAAAGCCGTGTTAGGCGATGTTATTGAAAGTTTGAGACTTTTTATAGCGTTTTTCTAATGCTATGAAAAAAGCTATAAAAAGTCTATCTTCTATGGCATAACTTTCATGCTATGGAAACTTTTCATAACTTCATGAAAAACGCTATGTTCGGCCTTTTATATGTATGAAAAAATTCTATAAAAATATTTCGATAGCGTTAAAATCATGCTATCATAGACATTTCATAGCATTTTCAATAGCATAAAATAGATGTTTTTGTAAACATTCCATAACATTTTTCACAAATATCGTGGTAGGCAATGTTATGGAAAGTAGTAACATTTTATAGTATTTTTCTAAAGTTATTTAAATGCTATAAAATCTTGCAACATTTTAGTTATTTGAATATTTCATAACGTACTAAAAATACTATAATAATCTTTTTCATATCTTTAAGAACAAGCTATACAAAAAGTACCACAACAATTATTATTATTTTTTATTTACAATATTTTTCAAACATTATGGTAAATTTGCATGACGTTATCAAACCACAATTTAAGATATTTTATAAATGTACCAAATTATTTTAAATAATTTAGTAAAATTAAATTATATCTTATAACTATAAACCATAAACATTGAACAAACCACACTAATATATAATTTTATAGACAATAAGTGTAATAATATAATCCCAAAAGTTCATATAATCTTTGTTAAGCACATTCATCAAGGGTACAAATAAATAGTCCCAAGTAAATTTAAAGATAAAAAAGTGCACATACAAAATACATGTTCAATTCAATAATACACGTGGTTCAAAAGATTAAGAGATGGACACATATCCTCTTATAAGCATGGACGTGTGCCATCATCATTTCATTCACCTATAAAAAAATAAAAACAAAAGTAAGATGTAATTTATAAATAACCATCCCTCAACTAAGAGAACAAAGAGAAAAGCTCAAAAAATCCACACAATCATTTTCCAACAATTATAAAGAATATGGAGAAATATTCTTTTTCAAATACTGGCCCAAAATGCTTATAACTATAAAATATGAGATGAACTACAGAGAATACAACCGCGCAAAGTTTTTAGAATAGTAAACTCTACATTCTCTTTGTATTGAAACTTTCTTGATTTTTACACTTGAGTGAATAAAAAGAAGAGAGGTAGAAGAAACAAGATTATGGAATAAGAACTTCTAACAATGTGCAGTTTAGAGAAAGAAATCAAGTTATCCGATTGAAGGACCAAAGAAGTTCAAATATTGTAGGAGAATATATTAAGATGAGAGAAATTATTAGAATACATTCACATTTACACACAAAGAAGAAAGAAAAAAAAAACGCACAATGTAACAAAAATAATATACAAATTTTGAATGTTATGATAGTTTGGCTATTCTTCTCCATGTCTATATCTCAAAAATAATATACAAACTTAAATCAAAATCCAAACTCAAATTTCAAATTCTTTCAATCATAAACCATACCTTAGTTTATATCTCTCTATAGTGTTTTCAATATAAGAGGGTTATAATGCTTTGCTGCTTCTTTCCCAAACCTAGAACCAAAAAACACAAATAAGTCCACACTTATTTTCAGCTCCAAAAAATAAAAACATTTATTGATACATTAGCAAATCAAAGTCCAACAAAAAAAATAACTATCTTAGAAAGAAAATAATCTTGAGTGAGTTTGAATCTTCCAAGTTAAAGAAAATCAATTGCAAACTAATTACCACAATAATAGTGATATACACAGCTTGATGAAGATAAAAATAAAACAAAAATAAGAAGAAAGAACCATATATACACAATTAAGAGCAACTTATAATTAAAAAAACTAAGAAAATTTATCTATTCTTAAGTTCTAACTCACCTCCTAAATTCATATATACATCCTACCATTGTAACAAGATTCAACCAAAGAATTGTTTCCTACTCATTTCTCATCACATATAAAATCTATCATTAATCATTGTATACATATTTAAATATTTTTATTGATGATTGAAAAGGAAGAAAGAGCTCAAGGGTACAAACATCCCAAAGGGAGTGAAACTCAAAATAAAAAATAAAAAGCAAAATAGTAAAAGTCCTAAGAAATAGCAGCCAAAAAACATCATTAATAAGCAAGACATTCAAAGCAAAATTCAAAATCAAAATCAAAAGAACCGAAGATCCATAGAAGCTAAAACCCTATGCAGGATCAATTGGAACTATTACCCAAAGAACAAAAGGTTGAAGACAAAAGTCAAGTAGAACTCAGTTGGAGACATTGCACCAACCCCCTTAGAAAGCTACCGAACACGAACAAGGATGTTGAATTGAATCCCCTTAATAATAGATTAGAACGATAGC
The DNA here is from genome assembly GCA_026257165.2 of Telfairia occidentalis. Classification (NCBI taxonomy): domain Eukaryota; kingdom Viridiplantae; phylum Streptophyta; class Magnoliopsida; order Cucurbitales; family Cucurbitaceae; genus Telfairia; species Telfairia occidentalis. The sequence goes on from JAOANK020157602.1 coordinate 4,563, forward strand.
CATTAAGTAATCTAATAATAGTAAAAGTAACCTCCAAATAATAGATTACAATGATAGTCATTAAGTAATCAATTGTGTAGCTACATAACCTAGAAGATTCAAATCATTACCTTCAAAAGTCTCAATTAAATAATTTCACAAAACAAGTTCTTAGAGAAAACTAATTCATTCAATTGTTTTAAATGAAGCAATAAATAAAACAAAATTAAATACAGTCCAATTTTGGCTCTCCATTTAGGTAGAGATCCTAGAAATCTAAACAAGTTAGTTTTAGAAACAAATTATTGATCCAATTTATTTTTAAGATTTCAATTTAGAACAGAGTTGTAAAAAGAGAAAATTTTTAGGACCTTTACCATTAAAAGAAATTCTTCGATATTCAAAATTTTACAAAAAGAAAACTCGTTTAACTTACCTTTTATTTCCAGAATTCTATGTTCTATATATATACAATACACAGAGGGCAACAAAACCATAAGAACAAGACAAGAGCAAGAATCACTTGCTTGATTCTGCTGTACAAGGAAGGAAAAAAAAATAGAAATTACAGCATACAGAGGAGAATAATCAAAGGGATCTTGACATAATGAAGGAAAGAAAAGATTAATGTTGAGGGAAAGAAAGAGCAGAGGAGAAAGAAGGGCACCAACTGGATATTTATGGGTGATGCTCCTAATAAGGAAGAAGACTTCCAACAGTAAAAGAAGTGGAGAGGATTGAGCTGTTGCACATACGGAAGAGCTTCCAGCTATTGATTGAGGAGATGAAGGAGAGTGAAAGCTGTCAAAGCACTTTAGTTACGGAGGATAACATGGGAGTAAAAATTAGCGTGATTGAGGTTGATTGAAGTTAAATTACTGGCTGATTTTCTTTAGTAGCTGGCTGAATTTTCTTCAATCATCACATATGAAATCTCTTTCAATTGAAGTAACATATATTATGGAAGAAAATTAGAGGAGTAACACACTATAAACCGATAGAAAGAGGAAGAGCTCCAAATGGGAAACTCTTTTCAGAATGGGTTTGAACCTAAACTCTTTTCCATCTATACATGACTCTATATAACACCATGTAATAAAAAAAGGGAGCATAAATTTTGTATGTTCATACAAAATTTCAAAAATTTCAAACATGAACAACAGAAATGGTTGAACATGTAATACCTACCAACTCAAATGTAGACTAGCAGTTGAAGAAAATCACACAGCTATGGCAAAGGAAACAACACAACAATTCAATCCTACATCTCAGCAACATTCTGTCAAATTCCCAACGGCTACTTTTTAACAAAAAAGGCAAATATAATCAGAATTCATTTCACCAACAATTAGCTCACTAAGGCAAGTCAAAATATGAAACAAAACTTTCTCACCTTTACAAAATCAAATGACAGCAAACTTGGAATCTACAAAGAAGGCAAGTCCACTAGAATTTACAACGCAGGCAAGTTCATAACTGCTGTACATTCAATCCCCTACAGCCATGCAAGCTTCTTGTGATCCAGCCTACAGCCACCTTTGATCAGCTCCTATCTTACCTCAAGAACAGTAGATATACCTTAATTATGCTTACCGTTAATATTAAAAAATGTACAATTTATTTTAGCTCCTTCCTTCTAAGTCCTCTTCTTTCCTTTTGTATTTTTTTCTCTTCTTTCCTACGTGAGTGTCTTTAAAAGACAGAACCTTCTTGTGTAAAAATCAAGCTGAGGAATAAGCTTGTTCCAAGAGAAAATTCAAGGTTTTGTTTTAGCAGTTTCAAGCTTGAAGTTGCATAGTGAACAAAAAAGAAAAAAAAAGCCGAAAACAATGAGTAAGGCAAAAGCAAATACTTACAAGTTAAGGAGAAATTCATTTTTGAGTTTATCAGTAATAAAAAGTGTCTTTTATTCTCGATTAGGAGTACTGATTACAACCTGAAAGTAAAATAAGATGGAAAGTTAGATGATGAAATTAAACTCAAACATTATGAGAACTAATTTATTAGAGTTGTATTCATTCCTGATGTATTTCAATATAAATGTAAGTTACGATACACCACAATAATAATAACCATCTCCTTTGAATTAGTTGAAGCTAAAAAAGGACTCATAAGTCACTGTTGTGAATAGAATTGTGGATTAAAACACGATTATTTACAGAAGGTTCAAGTAAAGTAAAATACTTGTGAGGTTTTAGAAAAAAGAAAAAAGTAAAATACTAGTGGAGTTTTGGAGTTTCTTCCCTGATGGTCATTTTATCTATTTCACCATATGTGTCACATATACTAGAATATATCAATTTCTTCATACCATGGGCAATCATTGATTCTATAACCGTCAAGGTATTTGATGTAATATTGTGATAATACATTAAAAAAAAATACTATAATTAAATAGGCACATGCTCTTTTTTTTTTGACATACCATTTTTGGGAAAAAGAGTTGTAGTCTTGTGTAACAAAGACAACTTAAACTATAAATCTAATGTTATAGAATCGTGGTTACAACCAAAATGAAAAGGGTATAAGCATCTCAAATTCCCTATAAAGAATTGAACAAAAATTTTTAGCATAAACTCACTATGTTGTGGTTCAAACGGAAAAATACACATAACAAAGTTGAACTTGATTGAAAATGTTGAACCCTTGGCACTGTCTTATATCATAGGACTTGGGGAAGAAAATCATGAAGAAAATAAGTCATTGAAAGTAGAAAATCAGGTAGCAAATATCCTAATCAAGGGTGGCTGATTTTGGACTAATCCCCAACGCAAATTTACTTACCGTTGGGCATCTTTTCTAGCTGGTCCTCAAATCAAACTAAAATGTTTTATCACTAATATGGCTTGACAAAGCAGTAAAAGAGGAATCAAACTAGTTACCTTTTTAATGGAAGAGACTAAAATTGGAACCAAAGAAGAAAAAAATAATCTTGAACAGATTTCTAGAATTTCCAAATAAAAGAACAAAAAGAAACCTAAACAGATTTCAAGAATTTGCAACCAAATTTAGAAGAAAAGAAAGCTTAACCAATTTCCAGACTTTGCAACCAAAGAAGAGAAAGAAAACCTAAACAAATTTCAAGAATCACAAATGCCTAAATAAACGAGAGAGAAACGAAAACTATAGGGTTGGAAAATTAAATGTTTTGTTGTTAATCTCCACAAAAGAACAAAACGAAACAAAAAATCATATTCAAAACAACCCTTCAACTCACAGATCTAGAAAACAATAATTCATATTCTGATTCACACCTTCGGGCATAGCGAAGTCATCAAAATAGAGGTATAAATCTCAAATCTCACTCGTCCTTTATGCAACCCTCAAGAAAATCGAAATAAAAAGTTTTGAAATTCAGTTCTCACATCTCTTTACCTTTCATATACCAACTGAACGTTTGAGAAAAGAAAAGAGGGAAAAGCATACTTGCAAGTGAGTGGTTCTTATGATTTAGATCCCTCCCTCTTTGGATGTAACATTTCCCCCTTTTTGACTAGAAAATCCCATTAGGAGAAGAGATCGAGAGATTTTTGTGCACAATCAATCGACAAATGATGTGTTGAAGGGGAAGAGTCAATCGGAAAATCACAAATAACTCAATGTGTGAAATCCTTATTTTCGACAAGAAGAAAAGATGAGGTTAAAAAAGGATGGCTTTTTCTATGAGAAGAAAAGAAAAAACGTAATAGCGGTCGTGCCTTTTAATTTGATTTTTCTTTTTGCTGCTTTTTTTTTTAATAAAAAGCTATCCCAATATGTTATAAAAGGTCTTTTTTTTGTTGTAGTGGGATTTCATTTCATAAAGCCATAATATGTGTACTTTGTGTTTGACTTAATATGAACTTTGGGTGATCTTACCCCCATCGATTTGGATATCGCGTAATATACAACTCTATTTATAATTGCAGTGATAATAAAAGCGATTGTATTAACATTCATAAATGAACAAATACGTAAGAGACGTGGGAAGGATTGGATAATATATGGTTCCATAGTGACAAGCTTTGACTTATAAGAGGAATTCGAAAGGTGTATAATTCAAAAAGATAGGATACAAATTCACGGTAATGACTAAAAAAATATGAAATGATATACGCAAGTAACTTTCGAAACATGATATTGAAATTTAAGTGCAAGTTTCCAAAATACTTGTTGAATTCTCTGCAACTTAGTTGAATCTTCTAAAGTACAATATACAATGATTTAGGCATAGTACTTTCTTACATGATCTAAGTTAACTTGACTTGATAGTTCGTTGTCATTTATATGGGTCAGGATTAGAGTTCCCTCAGAGAAATCCTTCTTGACCATGAATGGTCCTTCATAATTTGAGGCCCATTTGCCGCGGTGATCCTTTTGAAATGAAAGGACTCTTTTTAAAACTGGATCTCCTACTCTGAATATTCTTGGGCGCACATTCTTATCGTAAGCAATCATCATTCTTCTTTGAAAGATTTTACCTTTGCACAATGCTGTCATTCTCTTTTCTTCTACTAAGTTAAGATGTTCGTAGCGATTCTAGACCCATTCAGCTTCTTATAATTTGGTTTCCATGAGGACTTTCAGGGATGAGAATTCAGTTGGGAGAACAACTTCAATGCCATAGACTAATGAGTACGGTGTTGCCTCAGTTGACGTGCAAACAGATGTGTTGTATCCATGCAATGCAAAGGGAAGCATTTCATGCCAATCTATGTACGTTACAGTCATCTTTTCCATAATTTGCTTTATGTTTTTGTTGGCAGCCTCTACTGCGCTATTCATCTTTGGCCTATATGGGGTCAAGTTCAGATAGTTGATCTTAAATTGCTCACATAGCTCATTCATCAGCCTATTTTTCAAATTTCTCGCATTATCAGAAATTATAGTGTCAGGGAGATCATAATGGCATATGATCTTCTTCTTGATGAATTTGATCACAAATCCTTTAGATACTTCACATAGGAAGTTGTCTCTACCCATTTGGTAAAATAGTGTATGGCTTCCAAGAGAAATTGGCCTCCATTTGAGGCCTTAGGATCAATGAGTCCTATAATGTCGATTCTTCACTTAGAGAACGGCTAAGAAGTTGTCATAACATGTAAATGAGATGAAGGAACATGAGCCTTGTCTGCATAAATTTGACATTTATGACACTCTCTGGCATATTTGATACAATTTGCCTCCATGGTCAACCAATAGTAGCCAGCCCTCAATACTTGTCTTGCCATCATGTGCCCATTTGCGTGAGTGCCTCAAATTCCTTCATGAATTTCTTTCATAATTTGATTTTCTTCATTTGTATCCACACATCTTAGAAGCACCATGTCATGATTTCTTTTATACAATATTTCTCCGTTTAAGAAGAATTTTCATGCTAACTTTCTAAGCATGCATTTGTCATTTTTCGAGGCATTCAACGAATATTCCTTGAATCTTATATATTGCTTAATATCATGATACCAAGGTTGGTTGTCTGGTTCCATTTCTACATTCATACATAAGGTTGGGGTATCTCGCTTCTCAATCTTTATAGGTTGAACTTCTTGGTTGAGATCTATGCTAAACACGACTAATAACATAGCTAGAGCATATGCTATCTAGTTATTTTCTCTTGGTAAGTAATCGAAAGTGAATTCATCAAACTTTTGAGAGAGTTTTATGATAAGCTTTTTGTAAGCCAATAGCTTAGTGTCTCTTGTTTCCCATTCTCCTCTTAGCTAATAAATAACTAGTAAAGAGTCTCCTAAAACTCAAAGTTTTTTAATTTTCATATTGAGTGCTGCTTGGATACCCATGAAACATGCTTTATATTCAGCCGTATTATGAGTACAATCAAATCACAACTTGATAGTAAGAAGGAATAGCTTTCCTTCTGGTGAATCAATGTTGCCCCTATTCAATGACCCAATGCGTTGGAAGCTCTGTCAAACAACATGATGGGTATAGGTAAATTCGTCAGGAAAATCAAACTTCAGTGGTTCATAGTCATCTATAGGTTGTTCAGCCAAATAATTAGGGAGTGTGCTTCCTTTTATCGACTTTCAAGTGACATAGATGATATCATACAACAATAAAAGAACTTACCATCCTTCAATTCAACCTAAAAGAGACGACTTTTCAAAAATGTATTTGATAGGATCCATTTTTTAGATGAGCCATGTTATATAGTAAAACATGTATTTTCTTAAACGACGTGCAACCCATACTAGAGTGCAATATGTTCTTTCTAGAAAATAATATTTGGTTTCACAACTTGTGAAATTTTTGCTCAGATAGTAGATAGCTTGTTCTCTTCTATCAGATTCATTAGTTGCCCCAGTACACACCCTATTGAGGTTTCTGTCATAATGAGATACAAAATGAGCAGACAACCTAGAGTTGGAGGCACGAGTACAAGAGGATTTTGTAGGTATTGTTTGATCTTTTCAAATGCCCTTTGGCAATCGTCATTCCATATTTCTACATCGTTCTTACGAAGTAACTTGAAAATAGGTTCACATGTTGCTGTAACATATGATACGAACATAGCAATGTAGTTCAGTCTTCCTAAAAATCCTCTAACTTCCTTTTGGGTATGCGGTGGTGGCATTTCTAAGATTGCTTTGACTTTATCAGGATCAACTTTTATCTCATCTTGACTTACAATGAAGCCTAACACTTCCCAGAGGCTGTCCCAAATATACATTTCCTTGGATTGAGTTTCAATTTGAATTTTCTCAAATGATCGAATAACTTTTGAAGAACGGTTGTATGCTCTACCTCTTGCTTTGATTTAGCAATCATATCATCCACGTAAATTTCAATTTTTTTATGCATTAATTCATGGAAAAGGGTGGCCATCGCATACTGATAGGTTATCCCAGCATTTTTAAATTCAAACGACATGATCTTAATTTAGAAAGTTCTCCATAATGTGATAAATGTAGTCTTTTCTTGATCTTCACGTGCCATCTTAATTTGGTTATAACCTGAGAACCCAGCCATAAAGGAAAAAGTGAAAAAACTAGCTGTTTTATCAACTAGCACATCAATATGAGGAGGTGGGAAATTGACCTTAGGACTTGCTCGATTCAAATCCCTATAATCCATGCACATCCCGACTTGTTCATTTTTCTTAGGTACTAAGGTGATGTTTGCTACCCATTCAGGATAATTAGTTATCGTCAATAATCTTGCATAAATATTTTTTTGAACATCTTCTTTTATCTTAATTAGCATGTTTGGCTTCATTTTATATAATTTTGGTCTTACTGGCTTACATTAAGGCTTAACTGGCAAGTGCTGGACTACAATATCTGTACCTAACCATGACATGTCTTGATAAGACCAAGCAAAAATGTCAATGTATTCATGAAGCAACTTTATCAAATTTTGATAACTTTCTACGGACATGTTAGTGCCGATTTTAACTACTTTACTTTCTATTGAGGATCCTAAGTTGATTGTCTCTGTTAACTCTTTGTAGGGACCTAACATTTTCTCTTCTTCCTCGACCATTCTCAATAACTCTAAAGTAAGTTCGAGACTATCTTCATTATCATTTATTTCTTCATTGATAACACTCCAAAAAGTGTTATTTTAGAACGTAATTCTTAGTGGTTTCGTGGACTTTCTTGTATACTTTGATGCCTTTATTTGTGTATTTTGTAGGAACTGAGCAATTAGAGGTGAAAATATGGATTCAGTGTTGTTTGGGCTAAAAAACGAGCCCAAAAAAGACTAAATTTGGCTAAGAAACTAAGGAAATATGTTAAAAAAAATAGTGAAGATTTTTCTAGGGTAGAGTAGTGTCGAGACGCTACAATGTAGTGTCTCAATGGTATAGAAAAATGGTGGCATAATTGTAATTTCTGAATGTAGCGTCAAGACGATGTTCGTAGCATCTCGATGCTACTGCGATGCAGTATTTAAGTTTCCTTTCATCACTAGGGCTTGGGGACACTGCTTTTAAGGCTGTTTTCAGTGCGATTCTCGAGGAATAGTGTAGTTTTCCATTGGGCATCAAGGCTAGAGCTGATTAAGGGACTCTTGAGTGTTCGTGGGTAAAATCTAAGTGTACGGGAGTCGGTTCAGAGCCGAAAATAGAGAAGAATCGACTTGGGAGTTCCCTTTTCTCTCTTTTAATTTATGTTAAACTGCTGTTATGGATTATGTTGGGGCTTATTTCGGTTGTAATGTGAACACTATGAGTAGTTAATTCTTTTGTTCTAGGGGTTAGATTAGCTGATTCAATTTAGAGATTCAGATTGGACAATTAGCCAACGAGTTAAGAAATAGACCTCCAGGACAACTTCCTTCAGATACTAAAAATCTGCAAAGGGAAGGTAAAGAACAAGTGTAAACAGTAGAACTCGGAAGTGGAAAATCTTTAGCTATAACAAGTTCTTTGTCGCAGTAATTGAGTTCCAATCTGAATTCTGTAGAACAACAAGATAACATGAGCAGTGAGGTAAAGATTGAAGAAACAAGAGAAGATGAAGATAAAGTAGAAGTAGTTTCCAAAACGAAATATGCAAAACCTCAAAAGTCTTCTCCAGATTTTCCTTTCAAACCTCCACCACCCCCTTATCCTTAGAGACTTAAGTAGAAAACTCAAGAGGTTCAATTTAAGAAGTTTTTAGAGGTACTGAAGCAACTTCACATAAACATACCATTAGTAGAAGCTCTTGAGTAGATGCCAAACTACGTAAAATTCTTCAAGGATATTCTGACCAAGAAAAAATGATTAGGGGAATATGAAACAATTTCTTTAACTGAAGATTGCAGTGCAATCCTTAAAAATTAGCTACCTCCAAAAGTTAAGGATCCTGGATCATTTTCCATTCTTGTTTCAATTAGAGGAAAAGAATTAGGAAGAGCTTATGTGATCTTGGAGCCAGTATCAATCTCATGCCATTATCCATCTACAAGAAGTTAGGAGTGGGCAAAGTGAGACCAACAATTGTAACTCTTCAATTAGCTGATTGATCCATTACATAGCCTGAAGGAAAAATTGAAGACATCTTGGTGCAAGTAGATAAATTTATCTTTCCAGCTGATTTCATCATTTTGGATTATGTGGTGATAATGAAGTGCCTATAATTTTGGGAAGATCTTTCTTGGCAACAGGCAGAATGCTAATAGATGTGTAGAAAGGAGAATTAACCATGAAGGTGCATGACAAAGAGGTAAAGTTCAGTGTATTTGATGTCATGAGACATTTGCACGAAGTTGGGAATGCTCATCAGTTCAATTGTTGGAAGAAGTTGTGGAAAATGCAACAAGGACAGAATTGCAAGAGCATCATATGCAGCAATTTTGGGATGCTGAATCCCTAGAAGCAAAAAAAGAGATCAATAGTTCTGTGCCAGTAATTCCCAAGGTATGTGAAATTTCATACAATGAAAAAACATGTAAAACTCTTCATTTAAATGGCAGGAGATCTCCACCCATGAAACCATCTATTGAGGAACAACCACAGCTGAAACTCAAGCCACTACCATCACATCTGAAATATTTTTACCTTGGTGAAAAGGAAACACTACCAATCATTGTGGCAACAAATCATCTACCATAAGATGAAGATCGGTTAATTCAATTGCTGAAGCAACACAAGAAAGCAATCGGCTAGACTTTGGCAGACATCCAAGGTATTAAACCATCTTTTTGCATGTATAAGATCAATTTAGAAGGTGAACATTTTAAATCTATAGAGCAGCAAAGAAGATTGAACCCAGTTATGAAAGAAGTTATGAAAAAAGAAGTCATCAAATGGCTAGACGTTGGAATTATTTATCCAATTGCAGACAACAATTGGGTAGACTTGTTCAGTGTATACCCAAGAAAGGAGGAATGACTGTGATCACCAATGAAACGAATGAACTTATTCCAACTAGAACAATTACAGGGTAGAGGGTTTGTATGGATTATAGGAAGCTAAATACAGCTACATGTAAGGATCATTTTCCTTTGCCTTTCATTGATCAAATGTTGGATAGGCTTGTAGATCATGCTTACTATTGCTTCTTAGATGGTTATTCGGGTTATAATCAGATTAGTATAGCCCCTGGTGATAAAGAGAAAACCACCTTTACTTGTCCTTACGATACATTCGCATTTAGAAAAATGCCCTTTGGGCTATGTAATGCTCCAACAACCTTTTAGAGATGCATGTTGACAATCTTTTCTTACATGGTTGAATCAATTATGGAAGTTTTTATGGATGATTTTTCAGTTTTGGGGAATTCTCTCACTTTATTGCATTTTATAGCTTAGAATCGTTGCATGATATTGGGTTCCCTAGATAAAATTGAAATAATAAATTAATACCTAAGAAAATTAGAACTCTGATTCTTAGAGGACGATACTCGGTCCATTAAGCCATTTTATATTACAATTTGACCTGTGCATTTGTAGTAACGCAGTGGGCTATGATCAAGTTTTTGGCATCGCTGTCAGGGATCGGTATATTTATTATTAAAGAGTTTGAATAGATCTTACTTTAGGGTGTATTTTTATTTTTATTTTTACTCGTCCTCTTTTTGTATTAATTTTTTTGGTATATGCGACTTGTGCAAGGCATTAACTTTGTTCCTTTTGACCCAAAGATTGAACGTATTTGCAAGAGAAACCTTAGGAAATATAGAGCAGAGCCTCAGACAATAGCTGAGCAAGAAGGTGACCCAAGGGCAATTCGTGACTATTTTAACATACAGTCCCTAATGCTCAGCCACGAATCGTGCACACCAATTATTGCCGCCAATTTTGAACTAAAGTCAGGTCTTATTCAAATGGCGAGAGATTGTGCATTTAGGGGTTCAATTGCAGAGGATCTGCATAGACACATTCTATCGTTTCTTAAAATTTGTGGTACATTGAAGTTAAATGGGGTAACTAATGATTCTATTTGTTTACGTCTCTTTCTATTTTCTTTACAAGACAAAGAGAAGGATTGGTTGGAGACCTTACCAACTGATGGTATTACAATATGGGATGAGCTTGTCGAAGCATTCCTTAATAAGTTCTTTCCCCCAGCTAAGACCCAAAGATTAAGGAACGAGAATAGAAATTTTAGACAAGCTGATGATGAGCAACTCTACGAGGCTTGGGAATGATTTAAAGAGTTGCTGAGAAAGTGCCCACAACACGAATATACAGATTGGCTTCAGGTACAATCATTATATAATGGTTTATCTTAGTACTAATAAGTCAATTGTGGATGCAGCTACGGAAGGGTCAATCTTTTCCAAGACACCTGTGGTTGCTCAGGCTTTGCTGGAGGACATGGAAATCATCAGTTACAATTGGCCATCAGAGAGATCCACTCCGAGAGCTGCATGGATATATGAGTTAGAAGAGATAAGTTCTCTAAACGCCCAAATGACAATACTTACTAATGCTTTGAACAACCTTGTAATGGTTGGTGCATCAATGGAAGCATGCAACTCTTATTCATCTTGGGAGAACCAATAGCTTGAATAGATAAACTACATCAATCGGTCGTATAGGAACCAGTTTAGAGGCCAACAAGACCCACCGTTGAATTCATATCATCCAGGTTTGCGTAATCACGAGAATTTCTCTTATGCTAACACTAAGAATGTAATGCAGGCACCTTCGAGTTTACCTCGTCATCACAAAGTAGGCTGAGAAATCTTCGATGGAGGACTTGATGAGGACCTTCATTATAGAGTCGAAGAAAAAAACAACAATCCTAGAGAATAGAATGGATAGCCAGGAGAAGACCATGAAAATTTGAAGGTCCAAGTTGGACAAATTACCACTATACTGAGCATGTTGCAAAAAGGTAAGTTTCCTAGTACCACTGAAGTAAATCCTAGAGAACATTACAATACTATTTTTTGAGAAGTGGCAGGACCCAAAATCAAAATGAAACGAGTGAGCCTAAGAAGGAGCCTGAAGAGAAGAATGATGAGAAAGAAATACCTAAAAAAGAAATTGTTGAGGAAAAGAAGGAAAAATTGCAGACATCAAGTTCAAGGAAGTATTCTGATTCCTTTTCTATTGATTTGAGTCAAATCCCTTATCATCAAAGAATGATAAAAAAGAATATGGATGATCAATTGACTAAATTCTTAGACATTTTTAAAAGATTACATATTAACATTCTTTTTGCAGATGCCCTGGAGCAAATGTCGAACTACATTAAATTCATGAAGGAAGTGTTGTCTAAGAAGAAGAAATTTAAGCAATTTGAGAAGGTAGATCTAACAGAGCAATGCAATGCTATACTGCAGAAGAAGCTACTAGAAAAACTTAAGGATCCAGGGAACTTTACCATTCCCTATACGACTGGTAGTTTAGAGATTAACTGTGCCTTATGTGATTTAGACACTCTATTAATCTCATGCCTCTATCTATTTTTAGGAAGTTGAACTTGGGGCATGTCTAGCCAACTACCATCAGACGACAACTAGTTGATCGATCGGTAACATTCTCGAAAGGTATAGTAGATGATGTATTTGTTAAAGTTGACAAGTTCATCTTTCCTACAGATTTTATAGTCTTCGACATGGAAGAGGACTCAGAGATGCCCATCATATTGGGAAGACTATTCTTGACTACTGGAAGGGCCTTAATACATGTCCAGCAAGGTAGCCTTATGTTGACAAACACAAAGTGCAATTGTACACCCTAAAGTTG
>JAOANK020157900.1:0-17163 GCA_026257165.2 Telfairia occidentalis
AAAGGTGAGTTTGCTTAATTCCCTGTTTTTCCTCTTTTGTAGCATGATTTTCCTTAATTAATTGAGCTAATTAGAGTGCTTTTGATCCTAATCCGCTGCACATGTATGTTGATACACCTTTCAGCAACAACAATCCAACTCTACACAATGTTCTCAAGGTCAACGTCGACAATCCACAGTGTTCTTCTTCATCGCCGTCGCATGCCATTGTGTTCTCCTCCACCGCCGGCGACAACCCAACTCTCCTCTATCGTTGCCCATGGATTTGCTCCTCCACCTAGTATTTTGAATCTACTTTGGCTATTTGCTCTTCTCTTCAAGCTCTATATACTTTGCATTTTGGCAATAATTTTTTATTATTTATTGAATTTTGGATCAGATCTGAATGGATTGAAAATTTTATTATAATTTTGAGCAATTTTTTGAAGAATTTGAGAAGTTTCATATGGTTATAGTTTGAATTTTGGATTTTGCATGATGATTATAGTTTCCATGATGGTTATAGTTTGAAAAATTTATTTTAATTTTGAAATTTTGAGTAATTTCATATCTGAATGGCTATAGTATCTGATGGTTTACTTTAGATTTTGGATATGAATGTGGGTTTTGGATGTGAATGTGGATTTTGGATTTTGGATGGGTTTATTTTGCATTTTGAATATTATATTGTGGTTATAACTTTTTACTCACAACATATTTATCTCAGTGAGTAATACAAAAATCTTTAAACAATTATGGTATCCAAAGAAGAAAAAAAAAGATTAATTTTACCTATTAGAGTTAGAGAATTGGCGGGCATGAAAGGAGGCAAAGGCCTTCGGACATGGTTTTTCTTTGGTGTGGCCTTTGTTACTCTTGTATATTAAACACCATGTGATATACTTGTTTTGATATGTTATACATCATAGAGTTGTTTTATTCAATAACAAGTTTAAATACGGTAGCTAAAAACAATTATAGATGAAAATGTGGTAGCTAAAAAACTAACAAGTTTGAACAATTATTCTTATTGTCATTGTTGATAACAATTTGAATTCAAATTTTCTTATTATAGATAAATCGTAGATAAAGTGTGTGAATGCAAAGTCTCAAAATGTGAACACAGTTAGAGATCATTTATTTGTTTATGGTATTGATCAAAGTTATAAGATATGGATTTGGCATGATGAATCAATACCAATTAAGAGAAAGAATGAACATGAGTCTGCTTGTGCAAAAGAAGATTATAAAGATGTAAATTTTGATGACATCATTGGAATGTTTGAGGCTATCTATGGATTTGGCATGGTTAATCAATACCATTAAAGGTGTCCAAAAATCAACCATGACTGATCAAATATGTAAAGCACTATGTGAGTATAAGAGATATCACCCCACATCCACTCAAAAAGATTTGCAACAATGGATTGATGAAAATTTTCATTTAAAAGTTAGTGAAGGTACAATATCGAACACAGTGATCATCTAAGTACCTTTCAGCTAACTTAGAAAAAGGAGGGAATACCAATTGACACAAGTCTGCGAAATATCTAGAGATGGAGAAGGTTCTTCATGAGTGGTTTCGTCTTCAATAAGAGGAATGTGTAAACATGTCCGGAGAGCTAATTTTGAAGAGGGCAAGAGACACGATGAAATTTCTATACCCTCAACAACCTCTTGAGTTGCACAAATTTTCTCAAGGTTGGCTGGAGAAGTTCAAGCTAAGACATAGTATCAAGTCATTTTGTCACTTTGGAGAGTGATTTTATTGACATAGAGGACATAGCAAACAAATTGGTGGCTGTAAGAGAAAAAATAGCCAATACCAACAAATTTGTGGTTGTAAGAGGAAAAATAACCAATACCCCATGAAGAAAGTTTTTATATGGATGGAATTGGTTTATTTTATAGGTTACAAGGTGATCATTCTCTTGCAACGAAATAACTTGAAGGAAGAAACCAAAGTAAAGAAAGACTTACAATTGTTATTTGTTGTAATGAGGATGACTCTGGAAAAAAATCCTTTATGGGTTATTGGAAAGTACGCAAAGCCACGTTGCTTCAAAAATGTCCACATGAGCAAAAAATGTATGGTAGAAGAATTTTGTTGGTGGTAGATAATTGTCCAGTCCATCCAAAAAAATATTGAAGGGCTACATAATGTTGAGTTGTGTTTTTTGCCATCCAACAGACATAAAAAATCCAACGGCGTGATGCAGTAGTAAAAACTTTCTAGATGCATTATCATAGAAGATTTTACTATAGGGTATTAGAGGGCTATGAGTTGGGAGAATCTGATGCAAAAAAGAATAATGTTTTAGATACCATCAATCTTCCAAAGCTTGGACGATAAATGTTTAGCAAGAGACCATAGCAATTGGTTTTGACACTGTAAATATTGTTCCCAAGATAAAGTAGCTTCAATGAATTTAAATGAAGGAGGTACTAAACAAGGCACTCATGAACTTGATACGATGATTAATGGTCTTCGGTAGAATAACAAAATGAATGTCAATCACCTATTAGATTACCTCGGTGAAAATGATACATGCTCAGAGGTCCAAAGTTTAGAAGAAATTGTAGCTAGTGTTGTTGAAAATCCTATTGAGTATAAAATTGAAGATGATACGATGCATTTGCAACCAATTACACAAAAGGAAGCACCTATAGCGGTAACAACTCTTCAGAATTTTTTTTATTAGTACGAAAATGCAACGCTGGAGCTTTTGGATGCAATAAGGAAAGTTAGAGACGAAATATAATAAGATTTAAATTTTAAGAAAAAGCAAACAATAATTGAATCATATTTTGCTATGTTTTCCTAGTTATATTTGTAATTTTATAGAATTAGTAATTTATAATATTGAAGGGACCATAAATTTATATACCAGTCTTCAAGAAAATTATTATCTTATCAATTTATTAAAATTATTAATTTAGACCTTAGGCCGAAATTGAGACCAAGAAAAATTATTATTCTAGAAATGTTATTAATTTATTGAGTATTAGTTTATAGAGGCTCTATAAGGTAATAATTAAATTATACTAAAATGAATATGTGAATAATTATTTAATATAGTTATTCAAATATAATAAATATGAATTAATTAATATAAAATAATAATTAGTCATATAAAATATACTTTTGGTCTGTAAAGTTTGAACTTAATGTCTATTTGGTCCCTAAAGTTTCAAAAGGAACACTTTAATTTCTGAGGTTTGAAAAATAGTTCTAAATAGTCCCAAAATGGTGATATGATAGATAAATATTGATTGAGCTTATTGATGTGTATTATTTTAAATAGTATGACGAATATCTTTTAATCAAACATTTAAATTTCCTTAAATGGCTTGGAGGGCCAGAACAATCTTCCAAAAGATTATTGAACATCTTGAAGACACCACTCTAGGTATTAAAAATCTTTGGCAAGAAGCATCATGTTCGTCAACGATCTTTTAGTAGAAGCTCTTGTGGGTTTTTTAATTACAACAGTTCTACTTCTAATTTAATAACTAAGAGAGAGAGACTTGCCTACAAGGTGAGAGGGAGAAAATGAAGAGAGAGAAAAAGGTATGGTAATGTGAGGAAAATTTCCTATCCTCCTATAGTATGGAAAAATTACATACCTCCTCCATTTAAGTCTTGTCATGTGTAAATTTGTGTGTTATGTTTAATTCTTTACTTGTTTTAATTTTTTTTCATCATTTTTATGAATTTTGATTATGAATATATATAATTTTTTATTTGTCATTTTAAATTACATTATGTTGAACTTTAGGTTTAGTTGAAAATTTTGTTGCCAAATGAATGGATATTCCAGAACAACTACATATGAGTGAGTATTTTCTCCTCATTGAACATATGAATTGAACTTTTTTTCTTTATATATTTATTATAGGTTAATTATTATAAATCATGTCAGTGATATTGACATAAACTCAACTGAAGTAGAAAATGAAGCAGAGATAGAGAAATCATTAGGGCAGATGAGGAACATATATCAAATATTGGAACAATGTTTTCAAATGACGATGAAGCATTATAATTTTATAATGAATATGCAAAAACAACTTACTTTAGTGTGAGAAAAGACCAGTATCGACGATTGGTAGATAGAACTATAAGGAATAGATCATTTGTTTATTCGAAAGAAGGTCATTGAAATTTGAATGAACCTTCCAAAGTACAAAACAGTCAATTATCGACTACAGACAAGAATAGGATGCTAAGCTAAAATAGAATTTACAATTGAAATAGGAGAACGAGTTATTTTTACATTTTCTCATGATCATAATCATGAACTTGCCAAAAAAAAAAGTCATCAGGATATGCTCAGATCTCATAGACACGTAGATGAAGCATATGCAATTGTGATTGAAATAATAGAAAATGTTGGTACTACACCTAGTAATATATTCTCATATGTAGTTGAGCAAGTAGACAGTCCTGTGGCTAGAGAAAAAAATAAGGCCAATCGAAGATCTCACTAAAGACAGAAATGAGAAGAAAGAGATTAGCAACAAGGTAAAGGATATCCCCACCTTTAAACCACCACCACCTCCATTGCCCCAAAGATTGAAAAAGCAAGACCAAGAGAAACAATTTTGAAAATTCCTAGATGTTCTAAAACAATTGCACATAAACATTCCATTAGTGAAAGCTTTAGAACAAATGTTCTCCTATGTGAAGTTCTTAAAGGACATCCTTACAAAGAAAAGGAGGCTGGGAGAATATGAGATGGTTTCCCTAACAGAAGAATGCAATGCAATATTGAAGAACGAGATCCCTCCAAAGATAAAAGATCCTGGAACCTTTACTATTCCTGTCTCAATAGAAGGAAAGAAGTTGGGAAGAGCTCTCTGTGACCTTGGAGCCAACATCAACCTAATGCCCCTATCCATTTATAAGAAGCTTGGAATAGGAAAAACAAGGCTAACCACAGTATCCTTGCAATTGGCTGATAGATCAATCACTCATCCAGAAGGAAAAATAGAGGACATCTTGGTTCAGGCGGACAAATTTATTTTTCCTACTAACTTTATTATTTTAGACTATGAGGCAGACAAGGAGGTGCTTATTATCCTTGAGTACCACTTGCAACAGGAAGAACTCTTATAGATCTACAGAAAGGAGAACTCACTATGAGGGTTCATGATCAACAGGTAATATTTAGTGTTTTTGATGCGTTGAGACGCCCTTTAGAATTAGAGGAATGTTCTCACATTCAGATTATGGTTGATTTGATCCAAATAGTATTTGAGGAGAGCAGCAAATTACAACATGATAGATATTTTGGGGAAATAGATTTAATTGAGACAGATGCAAGGGACAGTAATGCTGTAGCTGATGATACAGTTTGTGAAATAATAAACACCAGAAGGTTTGAATCACTGGACTTGTCAGAGCGGTAGTCTAAACCCATCAAACCTTCATTAGTGGAGGCCCCAGAATTGGAAATGAAGCCTCTACCTGATCACCTCAAATTTACCTATTTGGGGGAGGGAAATACTCTTCCCATAATTATTTCTGCAGAATTGGTAAAGGAGCCTGGAGAAGCTTTACTAAATTTATTGTGATAGCATAAGGGAGCCATTGGCTAGACCATAGCAGATACAAAAGGGATAAGTCCATCTTATTGCATGCATAAAATCAACTTAGAGGATGAGAACTTTAAATCAGTTGAGCAGCATAGAAGACTTAACTTAGCCATGAAAGAGGTAGTGAAAAATGAGATTATAAAGGGGCTAGATGCAGACATTATCTACCCTATAGCTGATAGTAATTAGGTTAGCCTAGTCCAATGTGTACCAAAAAAGGGAGGAATAATTACTGTGGTAGTCAATGAGGACAATGAGCTGATCCCCACTGGAACTGTCACTGGCTGGCGAGTGTGTATGGACTATAGGAGACAAAATAAAGCCACCAAGAAGGATCATTTTTCATTGCCATTCATTGACCAGATGCTTGAAAGGTTGGTTGGGGAAGACTTTTATTATTTCCTTGATGGATATTCTAGATATAACCAGATCACCATAGAACCAGCTGATCAAGAGAAAACTTCTTTCACATGTCTTTATGGCACCTTTGCTTTCAAAAGGATGCCATTTGGACTATGCAAAGCTCCAGCTACTTTTCAAAGGTGCACGATGACAATATTCTTAGATCTAGTAGAATTTGTGGTGGAAGTCTTCATGGATGACTTTTTAGTTTTTGGTGAGAATTTTGCTACATGCTTGAATAATTTGGGCAAGGTACTAAGAAGGTGTGAGGAAACCAATTTGGTACTTAACTGGAAGAAATGTCACTTTATGGTGACTGAGGGCATTGTTCTTCGCCACAAGGTTTTTATGAAAGGGCTTGAAGTAGATAGAGCCAAGGTGGAGGTAATTGAGAAAATGGAGCCACCTCGTTTAGTGAAAAGCATTAGAAGTTTCTTGGGACATGCTGGCTTTTAAGATAGTTTATAAAAGACTTCTCCAAAATTTTCAAGCCACTATGTAGCTTGCTAGAATTAAATAGACCATTTCATTTTGGAAAGGACTGTGAAGAAGCATTCAAAAGTCTTCAAAGGGTACTCATATCAACACTCATCATGACAACCCCTAATTGGGAGCTACCTTTTGAGCTAATGTGTGATGCCATTGATTTTGCTATAGAAGCAATGCTTGGCCATAAGAAGGAAAAAAGCATTCACCTCATTTACTATGCCAGCCGCACTTTCAATTAGGCCCAACTTAACTATACAACCACATAGAAAGAACTATTGGCTGTGGTTTTTGCCTTTGAGAAATTTAGAGCCTATTTGATAGGCACTAAGGTGGTTGTGCACACTGACCATGCTACCCTCAAGTACTTGCTGACTAAGAAAGATGCCAAGCCTAGGTTAATCAGATGAATGTTATTGCTGCATGAATTTGATGTAGAAATACAAGACAAGAAGGGCACTAAGAGTGTTATAGCTGGCTATTTGTCCAAAATAGAGAAGACCCAAGATAGATTAGAGATTAAGAAGAACTTCCCTGATGAGAAATTATTTGCCATCCAAGCAACTCTCGTAAGCATTGCACCTTGGATTGTAGATTTGGCTAACTATTTGGCAAGTGGAATCCAACCACCAGATTTAACCCCCTTGACAATGAAGAAGTTTAAACATGAGGCTAAATATTTCTATTGGGATGAACCTTACCTGTATAAACAGTGTGTGGATGGAATCTTCAGAAGATGTGTTGCTGAATAGGAAATTTCATCTATATTAGAGCACTGCCACAAGTCACCTTATGGATGCCATTTTGGAGGATAGAGAACAACAACCAAGGTATTTCAATGTGGATATTATTGGCCTACTGTCTTTAAGGATGCACATTACATGAACAAAACTTGTGACAAACACCAAAGAATAAAGAATATTGGGAAAAATGATGAAATGCCTTTGAAGATGATGCTGGAGTGGAGATCTTTGATGTCTCGGGAATGGATTTCATGGGGCCATTTCCTCTTTCTTTTGGGAACTAATATATTTTGGTAGCATGTGATTATGTGTCAAAATGGGTAGAAATTATAGCATGCTCCCATAATGATGCCAAAATCGTTTTAAAGTTTTTGCATAAGAATATTTTTACAAGGTTTGAGACCCCTAGAGTTCTCTTAGTGATGAAGGGAGTCACTTCATGAATAAGCTGTTGTCTAAACTATTGCTCAAATACAATGTCAAGCATAAAATAGTCACTCCCTATCATCCCCAATCCAGTGGACAAGCTGAAATTTCAACAAAGAGATTAAATTTTTTTTGGAGAAAGTGGCTAACCCCAATAAGAAAGATTGGGCACTCAAATTTGAAGATTCCCTATGGGCATAAAGAACAGCCTACAAGACTTCTTTAGGAATGTCTCCCTATCGAATTGTTTATGGCAAGACATGTCATTTGCCATTAGAACTGAAGCACAAGACATTTTGGGCACTAAATGAATTAAATTTGACCACAGATGCTTGATGAGAGCTGATAAAACTGTAACTGAATGAGTTGGATGAATTGCGTCAATTTTCTTATGAAAATGCTAAGTTATACAAGGAGAAAACTAAAAACTGGCATGATAAGAAAATTCACCCAAAAGTCTTTGAGAAAGGACATAAGGTTCTGCTATTCAACTTAATGTTGAAATTGTTCCCAGGGAAGCTTAAATCAAAATGGTATGGACCATTTACTATTTTGGAAGTGTTTCCTCATGGAGCTATCTCAGTGATGGATGGAGCACATGGGAGAATATTCAAGGTCAATGGCCAAAGACTAAAGCATTATTATGGGGAAGAATTCAACAGGACCATCACCTCACAGAAATTGATTGACCAGATGCATTTCACACAAAGAGGAAGTTAAATTAGTTAATTCCCTCCTTTGTCTTGTTTAGTGTTTTTTCATTTGAAAGGTTCATTCTATTAAGTTAGTTAAGGTTTTAGTTTAATTTCTTGTTGTTGAATTTAGTTTGATTTCTTGCAGTGCGTGTTAAAAAGAAAAGGAAGAAAAATATTTACCTTACTTAGAAAAATAAAATGGAAATGCAGTCGTGAATTCGAAACAACATAGAGTGAGAGGATCACGTGATGGATGTATGGAAAGAAGATTATTTTTGCTAAACTTTTAATGCTTGATTTAGTGTGTAGAGGGCTGGACTAATTATAGAAAAAGCTAGGAGAAAATCAAATCAGAACCAATACTGCAGCCTGGGAGAATCGTTGCAGCATTGAAGAAGGGAATCAATTCCTTTTATCCGTTGGAGCTTGTACTATATTGGAAAATGGCAGTCAAATCTCCTCCATGTATAAGATCTGCTTCAGCAATTTGGGAAATATCCATTTGCTGTGAAAAAGAGAGTACTTTTTTAATTTGATTCATTTTCAAAATAAAAAGATCTCATTTTCCAATTTTAATTGCATGTAGAAATTTGAATGAAAATCCTTTAGCATAAATCACAGAATTGCCCCAGGATATTCTATTAATAGAGGGCGTCACTCTAGGTATGTTCCATCTTCTCTACTCCAATATCATTTTGCATATTATGTGATCCCTACTCCTTCTAGTTTCCCCCTCTTAACTTCACCAAATTCAAGCACCACCATGGCTCCAAAATTAAAAAACATATTTAAGAGCAAAAAGGGTAATACAGCTGAACCTAGCTCCCCTCCTGTGAGCCCTCCTCCTGCTAGGCAAACCAGATCCTCTAAAGGGAAGACCCCATTAGAGTATGTGAACATTCATTTTGAGCAAGCAGAGCCTGCCATAGAGGAAGAACAACAACACATTGCTTTGGTGTCAAAAGAAAAATCTAAAAGCAAGAAGTCCAAGGGCAAACAACTAGTAATCCAAGAGCAAGAAGATGTGGAACAAATTGAAAAAATTGTAACTCCTAAAGCCCAAGAAAGGTATGAGCAATTAAGAAAAAGAAAATTCCTGATGGAGATGGGATTTGAGATACCTTTACAAAACTTGCTAGTAGCTGTCTCCTCAATAATTGTGCATCACAATTGAAACACTTTTAGTGCCAAACCAGGTCCTATCTACCCTAAACTTGTACGACAATTCTGTGCCAATATTGATGAAGAGGAAGAATTTCAGCTAGTGGTGAGAGGTAAAGTAATTGAATGGCCCCCAAAAGCAGTGAATGCCATTTACAACCTCCTTCATTTTCCAAGGGCAACATGCAATGCTCTAGTGAGGAAGATTGATGAGGTTCAACTCAATATTGCCTTGCGAGCAGTAGGCATGGAGGGAGCTCAATGGTGCATTTCTAAGAAAGGCAAGAAAACCCTCTCAGGAGCTCACTTAAACTCAGTAGCTAACCTACGACTCTATTTTGTTAAGCATAGAATCCCCCCAACGACTCATAACTTCAGCATCTCAGTTGAGAGAATCATCCTCATTTCTACCATTATTGAAAGGGTGGGAATAGATGTAGGCTAATTCATATCTCCAAAAATATATGGCTGCTCAAGGTAGACCATTGGGAAGCTATTTTTCCCAAGCACCATAACAACCTTTTGCCTTAGAGCTGGAGTTCCTTTGGGAGGAGAAGAGAGGCATTGGCCACGTTGGAATAGCTAGGCTAACAAGGGAGGAAGGAAGGAGGTGTTGCACCAATGTGTTGACAGGCGTTAACACCCTGATGGACCAACAAACTACAATGCTGCAGCGCGTGAGCTACAATGGATCCCAACAACATACTTATTGGAAGTCTGCTTACAACAAGGATGTAGCACTTCGGAGAGCAATGCAAGTCAAGTTCACCCACCCTTATCCACCATTTCTCCGTTTCTCAAATGAGGTGTTGACTACTTGGACCCCAGTTAAAAATCTAGAAGATGACAATGTTGATTAAGGGAAGGTCCTGCTTCTTGATCATCTTGTGTCTCTCTACCTCTTTGTTTGATTGTGCTATGTGTCTGCTGTTTGTAAGGCCTCTTGGTGAAGGTCACTGCTTCCTTGTTGTTGTTGTTGTTGTTTTCTGCTTCCTTTTAGTATTTTTCTTGTTGCATGTCCTAGGTTTCTCTCACTGCTGATATGTCTTTCCTTATGAAATGTTGAATTCTCCTACCCCTTATCCTTATGTACTTTCGTTCCTAGTTTTTAATGAAATAGTTTTGTTGGTGTTTTACTTCAAATCCTGCTATATTGATCTCGTTTGTAGTAAGTTAATTGATTGAGGTGGCTAATGTACTTAGGCATGTCTTCTTTAGCCCAAGCAACCCAACCTTGATAATTCAAAATGATCCATCTGTTGTGAAATCAGTTGTGGTTAAGCCTAATAGAACCCATTAGAAGATCCTCTCTCAAAAATTAATCCTACAGTATGAGTAGTTTGAGGACTGCATGAGATCTTTTCCTTCAGCAATTGTTGTGTGGCACTATGCTTCAGCTTTTTAGAGCCTTGTTTCATTGAGAACAATGAAATCTTCAAGTTTGGGGGTATGGCTAGCCGTTTTGAGTACACTTTTCCTTTCTTGCTGAAAGTGAGTGTTTACCTAGGTAGATAAACTATCTACAAAATTAATTTAGCATATCTTGATAAGGTGATCTCAAAATGAGCAGTGTGAGCACACTCCTATTTTTTGTTAAAAGTGAGTGTTTACATAGATAGATAGGTTTTCTACAAAATTAATTCAGCATATCTTGATAAGGTAAGTTTCACCTCTTAGAAAAAAAAAAGAAGAGAAAAAGCCAAAAGTAGAGCTAAAAAAAGGGGAAAAAGCTATGCATTGCAAACTCCAACATTAATAAAGCCCAAAGGGATATGCAATGTACTAGCCCCCTCTAAGCTCTTAAAAAAGAAAAAAGAGAAGCCATAAGCCAACATAAAGAATTCAGTGTGTAAGGTGAAATAGAGTTGTAAGAAAGCTGAAGCATAGGAAACTCAGTGTGTTGCTCCTATTGGTTGCACAAAGGATCTGTGATAGAAGTCTCCCTCAAATGAAAGCTATAATAGAAGAAATTCCAAAAGGATGTTGAATCCAATAGAAGGCTAGTCTGTTTTGCTTGGCAAAAGTAGGTTCATGCAATTGGATGGATGTGGAGAGTGAGAACGTTGAGTGCTGGAAGGTTTAGGAAGGATTGCCTAAATATTTCTTTGCCAACTCTAACCAATTAAGTTTAGTACATAAAAGATTAGTAGGAGTGGTTTAGAAAGGATTCCAAGCATTACTCAGGGACGAGTAATGGTTTAAGTTTGGGGGTTTGTTAACTCTTAGAATAAGAGTTAAGTTGGACTTATTTTGAGTGATTTGGAGTCATGAATGACCCTATGATATCCTTTGAGTAGAAATTATGATGCCTATCACTTGCATTTGTCTCTAAGTTAATGAATTCCTATTGCATTATTGAGCTAAGAACAAAGGACAATGAGGTGACATTTCATTAATTTAGCTGGCAATTGGCACATGACCAAGTAGAAAACAACTAAGGAGAAAGCTCTACGTGGATTAGTTGGCCAATTCAGCCCTCCTTTGTTGCCCAAGCGGATAAGATGGAGAGAGATATAAAAGGAAAAAGATAAGCCTCCACAGAGGGATAGCCATTCCTCTATTTTTGGAGAAGGAGACAACGAAATTAATGGAGCTTTCTAAGGAGAATTTGCTGAATAAGAAAAGTGAGAGCAGAAGAATCTCTTTGGGGAAAATACTTTTGGAAAAAAGGCTTTTCTCATTCTCTCCTTCTATATCTTTTGTCTCATTCTCTTTTTCAACCTTAAGATGTTCCTTTGTACTACTTCCTTCTTGCTCTTTCTGCATTATAGCTTGCCTCTCATTTACCTTCTTGCCACTTTTGAGCTCAATAGGTGTACCTGCTCTTTCTCTTCCCTCTTTGGGTTTTTTGTATCAGATGGAAACTTCCCAAGTGGTCTGTTTTTCAACTTAGTAGTTAATTGACCCATTTGCATCTCCAAATTCTTGATAGAAGCTTGCTGACTTTGCATGACATCATCATTTCTGACTATGTTAGCTTTTATTAAACTCTCTAAGGAGGTTCCACATGGTTGCTACCTTTGTTGGTTTTGTTGGGGGTATGGTTGAAAATCAGGAGGGTGGCTTGGATTGGCTTGGTTTGCTAGAGCAAACCTAGAGTTGAAATTTGATTACTGTTGTGCTTGCCACCTTCGCTGCTGGTTCCTTGACCTCTCCAATTGAAATTTGGGTGCTGTCTCCAACCGGAGTTGTAAGTTTGAGCAAAATGATTATTTCTTTAGGCATTCTGATTCCCACTGTAGTATACTGAGGTAGGGTTGGTAGGACAATGCTCAATCAAGTGATTTTCTCCACAATAGCCACAAAAACTACATTAAGCTAATTTATTGTAGCTGTATTCTATGTTGCATTTCCCACGGTGAGGTTTTTTAGTATGTTAGACATGGAGGAAATTTGAGCTGTCAAAGCAGAGAGACCATCTAGCTGCAATTTTCCTCATGTTCTATCTACCATTTCAACTTCTCCCCAAGGGTTTGATCAATGCCTATGTTTGGTTGATATTGTGTCAAAGATCTCCACTGCATCATTATAAGATTTAGTCAATAAGGCTCCATTAGCAGAAGCATCCACCGCTAATTTGGAAGCTTTAGTCAGTCCATGGTAAATTTCTTCCATTTGAAGAGAACGTGGCAAACCATGATGGGGACATTTCCTAAGCATTCCTTTGAATCTTTCCCATGCTTCACTAAATCACTCATCGCTCCCTTGCTTGAAAGTAATGATTTCTCCTCTCAATTTGACATTTTCAGTAGAAGGAAAATACTTCAATAGGAATTGCAAAGTCGTTTCATTCCAATTGGTTATAGATTTTGGTAATAGGGTTCCCTACCATGCTAGAGCATCACCAGCAAGAGAATAAGGGAAAAGAGTTAACCTTAGTGCTTCTCCTGATACTCTAAGGATGACAAATGAGTTACACACCTCAAAGAAAGATTTGAGATGCTGGTGAGGGTCTTCAGCAGGTAGACCATGAAATTGCCCCTTGAACTGAAGCATCTGAAACATTACCGACTTCAGCTCAAAATGCGAGCTAGGATTCCAGGCCTCATTATAACTAGAATCATTTCATTGTATCTTGGGGCTGCAAAATCTCGTATGACTCTCTCCCTATCATCAACAATTTGCACTATATTTCAAGAGTTAATAGCATGATTAACTGCATCAACTGGTTGTTGCCTTATAGGTTCTGGATTCATAACTGGTCTGTTTGGTAAATCATCCATAACTTGTTGACCTTCTTCTTGATCTAGTCTTCCTCTCCTTTCTCTTTTAATTCTCTTTAGAGTTCTTTCAATTTTAGGATCAAATTTTAATAAGAATTCTAAGTCAGGAAATTCGTTCATGCATTTATACAGTACTTGCAATCCACAATAGCTTAGTAAGTTCCTTGAAGCACTAAATTCACCTAAACTCACTTTTAAAATTAATTTTGCTATACCTATCCCCGACAACGACACCAAAAACATGTTAAATGATTTTTAAGAAATAGCTTTCAAACCACACAAAAGTGCAAGCATACACTCTGAAGTTGTAGTGATACAAGAACGATCTACATGGATAAGAAACAAAATTAGTTTCAAAAGTTATTGCTTAGAAGAATAGGGGTAACAAACTTTTAAGGTTGGTGAAAAGTAATAAAAATATCATAAGAATAGCAAGAAAAATGCTTGAGAAAAACTTAGTAGAGGTTGTGAAATTTTGGTAAGAAAAGGCTTAGGTTAGGGAAATTCAATTGCTGAATATTGCAAGATGCTATATCATTTCTGTCACTATCTTAGTACCACAGGACAACTCCTATGCTTCTTCCAAAGCTAAACTTCTAAGTTCATTTCCATGCTCTTAGTTCTTTTGAAGCTCTAGTGTTCTTTTTAATGCATTAGGGAGATGTTATTCCTAACTCACTTATAAATCCACAAACACATTTAACTAATGAGAGTGTTAAAAGGGTCCATTAATACTTACCTTTCTAAGTTCATATTAAAAGCAAACTATAGAGATGGCCAGTCAATACAATCTGATTAACCAAAGAAAAATCAATAACATTCTTTAAAAAGATAGCTAAAAGCTGTTGTACATCCCCACAGCAAACTATCAAAATCAAATCCCTAGCCCTTGCCTTGGGGTAATTAGTTCATACTCAAATGTAAGAAAAAACAACTAGCAAGAATTAACCCAAACCTTCTTAGAAAAAATAGAAGATTTGAATACTTAAAAGATTACAAAAGAAATAAAATTTAACTCTAGCTAAAAATAAAGAAAAGAGAATGAGAAAAGCCTTCTTTCCAAAAGTGTTCTCCCCAAAGAGATTCTTCTCCTCTCCCTTTCTTTCTTCAGCAAATTCTCCTTAGAAAGTTCCCTTAATTTCGTTGTCTCTTTCTCCAAAAATAGAGGAATGGTTGTCCCTCTGTGGAGGCTCATCTCTTTCGTTTTATATCTCTCTCAATCTTATCCACTTGGGCAATAAAAGAGGGCTGAATTGGCCAACTAATCCACGTGAGGCTTTCTCCTTGATCCTTTTTTGCTTGGTCACGTGCCAATTGCCAATTCAATTAATGAAATGCCACCTCATTGTCCTTTGTTCCCAACACAATAATGCAACATGAATTTCTTCTGTCAGCTGGCATGCTACAACAAAATTGACATTTTATCACATATTAGTAATGTATTTGCTGTGGAGTTTGTTCAATCAGCCAATGTACAATCAACAACAATTTATTAACTTAAAGACAAATGCAAGTGATAAGCATCATAATTTCAGCTCAAAGGATATCATAGGGTCATTAATGACTTCAAATTCACTCAAAATAAGCCCAACTTAACTCTTATTCTAAGAGTTAATGTGGTATCATATTGTAGGATTCTTGAAGTCTAATTGCAACAGCTTTTTACGAAATAAAAGAAAAACTACACATAAAGCTAGCTAGAAACAAAGTGTAATAAATCACTTCAAGAGAACACAAGTAGAAGACTTGCTATTCTTGTCTAATTTGTTTTAGAATAAATGGTATGTGAATGATTGATTATAGTTATTTTAGAGATATTATTTTTGATACCATATACTGAACAAATAAATATAACATGATATGTGCACCTTTACTAGAGTGAACCATCTTAAGCAAAGTATTTTGTTTGGTTGTGCCTTTTTATTTGATGAGACAATAGAGTTTTTTATTTGGTTATTTAAACGCTTTTCTATTCTACAAGTAATAGAAGACCATCTATACTTAGTGTTGTGTTTGAGGACCTTCATGAGATGTATTCTCCGCTTTGTGCTGCTGTGTGCTATGAGGTTTCTCCATTAGATTTTGTATCTTTGCTTAGTGCTGTAATGAGAACCTCCATGAGATGCATTCTTCACTTTGTGCTGTTGTGTGCTTGAGGTTTCTCCATGAGATTTTGTATCTTTACTTAATGCTGTAATGAGAACCTCCATGAGATGCATTCTCTGATTTGTGTTGCTGTGTGCTCTGAGGTGCCTCGAGATAGTATACTCCTATGAGAAACAGGAAGTAGGTCCCACATGAGATGCATAACTGTTTGTGTTTGCATGTCTGATTCCAGGGGTGAAAGTTACTTACTGGGTATATTTTATATACTCAACCTATTCCTTTTATTTTCTTAGGTAAGAGCAATGACTACTTTTGTGGCTGACGAGGAGTGGTTGCATAGGGGCCATGGTCGTGCATTTCAGTCTTCTACATGTCTCTATTTAGGAGTTGCATTGTTGTTCAATGTTTGAACTAAATGTCATACTTTTGAATTGTGTTAGTTTCCTCTTTCATTTGTTTTAAATTCGGGATCCCAACTTATTTTTGTTGTATCTTTTTGGAACTTAGATATTCGACATTAACGAAATTTTGAATTTCAAGTTTAGAAAATTTTATAACTTTTTATTTAAGAGTATGCACACTAATAGCAACCCTAGGTGGTCTAAGTCTAGAAGTCAGGTTGTTACAGATGGTATCAGAGCAAATATGGTTCTGTAGACCGCTTACATCATAAGCAATAGTGTGTCACCATGGCCATGTTGCAACCATCTTATCACCACCAGGTATGCCTCTATTTTAGAAAAATGTTACTTGTGTTCTAAGAAAAATGTGTTAGGTTTGTTTTGTGCTTGTGTTGTGAATTGTTTGATGGGTTGTGCAATAGATAGGTTGATTGGGTTTAGTTTTCTAGATCATGCCCCTCGTGCTAGAGGAATTAGTTGGCGAGGTAGGGGCAGAGGCAGTTGTGGAAGGGCGATTCCACCACCTGCGGTCCAAGAGGAGCAGCCCAAGGAATATCCTGAAGTGCAGGCTGAGGCACAGGCCGACGAACAACCGGTAGGGCAGTAGGCTCCACTTATAGAGGCACCTCTGACGACGAATGTTGGGCAAATAATGATACAAGCCGCATTGAATAACTAAATGTTGCAGATCTTCCAGGGTCACAAAAGTGTTTCGCTTCAGACAAGATACATAAAGGATTTCAAGAAGTACGACCCCCATGTTTTCAACAGAGTGGATGTTGACCCTACGAAGGCTGAGTCCTGACTTGCTTCCGTTGAGGCTATCTTTCGATACATGGACTTGCCCAAGGAGTAGAAAATTTATTGCGGCGGTGCGTGTGGAGGCGCTTGTGGCCGAGAGTGGCGGCGCGTGGGCTTCATTTTCTGATCAGTAAGCTACCCT
>JAOANK020158615.1:0-17135 GCA_026257165.2 Telfairia occidentalis
GAAATGCTTTGACTTCTATTCTCCTTCATTGGGACTGAAACGGGTAAATGAAATCCGAAAGGATGTATTAAATGGAGTTTATTCTCTATCCCCGCTAAAACTTTCTACTTCGCCTGTTGACCTGGCCGAAAGTGGATTCTCACACAGCTTTTCTTTACCCGATTTAGAATTTGTTTTGCGTTTCAAAAAAGGCGACGATCTTGTCTTGACTACACTGGCTCGTATCTTGAATCTTCATTTTCTAAAATGTGGTGTCTTTTCGGATAAATCCTTTTGTTTTCGAGCGAGTCCCGAGGAAGAATAGCTCGTTAAAGAGGATTTCAATGCTAATTTAGTTTCTGTAGATAGAGTACGAATATTGTACAAAATGGATCTGATTGAGTCTCTAAATATCATGTATCGTCCCCTTCTTTTACAGAAGTTGGAAGCTTTGGTAGAATAATCTAATATGAAAGAAAGGCCGAACCCTCTAATCATAGTGTTTCATCCACAAATAGACGAAGTTCAGTTGACCGATGGACCACTGGCTATAGAAATAAATAAACTGAGCTAATCGACCCGAGTACGATGTAATTAGCAAGCGGTTCTCTTTCATATGTCTCAAACCTCGGAGAGGGGTTAGGAACAAAAGGAAGCAAGTACTATAGCAATCATAGTCAACATCTTCATCTGGCCTATCATCGTCTGGTGGATCTCTGTGAGCAGCCTTTTCTTTTCTCACCTTCGGTTCGGAAGTAGTGCGTGCTCTCAGGTGTCCTTACGTGTTGAGTGGCTGGACCCGGAAAAGATCAAAGATTGAACCACATAAGCAGCTACCAGCTAAGGCGCTATGGCTTAGTGGAAAGGCCCAACTTCTCGAAGGGTGGGCATAGCTAGATACGTGCCGCGGGAGGTGACCCTATCTAACCTAACGTAAAGAGAAACCTATTTGGTGTGAGAAGCGGGAGTTTATTCTCTTCCCTTGAGATTCTGCCTTTGAGATGACAGAGTTGCTTTAGTTGGGTAAGGCTATTCTTTGAACAGTAGTTGAGGCCAGCTTTCGCTTCCTTCTTTATAGTACCTTCTTTGGAATAGTTATTCGTCGGTAGTCATCGCGGAAATCGTGCAATAATTCTGCTGAGTCCGGACTCAGGCTGGAGATCCAATGCAGCGAAGTTGAGACCCTACTTGGAGGTCACCCGTGGTTAAGAGCCTTTACTCACTCTGGAATCCAGAAATAGGTAAAAGAAGGGGAAAGATCTTGATAAGGGTTCCTGATCCCTAGCTCGGATAAAAGATAGGATTTCATTCCTCAGTGAACGTATAAGCGTTGCATTCTACGAAAAGGCAGGACTGCTATTACTTGCTGCTTATGACTTAGACTGACTACTATTAGTGAACCTTCCTTTGAGCCAGTGGTATACTGCTACGGATCTGTCACCGTTTGCTGTTCGATGCTATTGGACGGAGAGCTACAATTATAGACGGAAGGGGGAAGGAAACGTATAGATGGAATATTGAGTCTTTGGGGACTCAGGGAGAGAGATAGAATGTAGGGCTAGAGCTGGCAACACTACAACCTGGATTCTTTCTTTTCTATCTGTGAAGGATCTTTCCTATTGAGTAAGGGTAGTGCTTCTACAAAAGGGAATCAAAAAAAGAACTCCTTTGAGACTGGCCCTCCACCTTAATAAGATGGATTAGACCTTAATGCCCTTCATCTGATCATCTTCCCACATTGATGACACGAAAGATAACCCTCACCTAATGAAATGATCTCACGCCCCTTAAATGGTTTGACGGAGCTTTACCGCTCTTCCTGCGATTCTTCTTTTTAATGAGAACAGCACGGAACTAGACTAAGGAAATCATCTGCTGTGCCCCTTGCACTTCCTAATGGGACTTTCCCTGGTTGACTATTCTTACTATGAGAACAATGAGCACCAGCTTCATTCACAAGAGAATGGGATTCCTCCAGTCATAATGATCCCGTACGCTAAGAACACAGCGGATTAGAGGGGACAAGAGGTTCCACTCATCAAAGTGTGAGACGCAGGGCTTCCGCCTGGCCTATAATAAGTCCTTCTTTGCCACTTTCAAATCAATAATAACGATGTCAGAGATATTCCAAGAGGAGGACTCGGGTTCCGGTAAACTCGTCTTTAGACCTAATGCTAACTTTCTGTCGAGTCTGTCCAGGGAAATGGTCGGCCATGGACCGGCTGTGCTTCTTCTATACAATAGACCTGCTCCTCTTTCCGACCGCCGAAGCATTTTCATTACTTCCCACGGTCTATAACCATACCACATGAAACGATTAGCATCGCCTCATTCGGTATCAATGAAACGAAAAGTTTATGTTCTTCAAGCGCAAAGTGATTCAAAAACAATTTCATTGCGCCTATCTTCCAACTAGCGCTATCTTTGTATGTACGCTTCGGTCCCTTCCCGTCGATCGAGCTTTGAAACAGGCGCATCACCAGGACTCACGGCTCAAGCCACAAGTAATAGTGACTCGCCACCATGCTGCTTTGCTGTGCTTGCTTGCTAGCTAGAACGCGCAGAGCACACAGCGCAAACAAAAGGGCATTAGCACGAAGCAAAGACATAGAGGGGCTAGCCCGCAGAGCAATAGTAAGCTACTTCACTCGAGAAGAAGAAAGACGCTCTCGCTCGACTCAGATAATAATGAAGCTCGAGCTCATCTCTTGCCAAGCTAGCTCCGATGCTACTGCTCAGCTTAGCTCTGAGACTTCAAGAACAGTACTTGATTTATTCACTGGCCTTCCTCTTGCTGGTTGGCTGCTTTCTCCGGTGCCAGCTCTGAAACCGGAGGTATCTGTACCGGCTTGCTCGCCTTCCTTCCAAGGACCCTTCCGTACAAGAATTAGAAAACAGTACTTACTGTTTGCCGTATTGCCTAACGGCGTACTCTATTCCGCCTACAGACAAGGCCTATACTTAGCTTCCTTCATACCAAGACCTGGGTGATGAATCAAATATTCAATCAAACCGGATCACCTGAAGGGCTACCTTTCTGCCTATAATGGTTCATTTTCTTATCTTAGTTAGATAAGGTGAAGTACTTATTTTTTTGTTTGACTAAACGACTCTCTAAAGAATTCATTCACCTGAACCACATCCATCCCGACAGACACTAACCACTTATATCGTCGTCGTCCCGCCTCTCCCCGCTCGAAACCAACGGAAAGAGTAGCTCCCGCCTCTCTGGCAGGAACCTTTGGAAAAGGATCCCCTCTTTGTTTTTTCCTTTGCTTTTGTCGTTCGTTCCTTGCGCCTACCCACCTTTTGTCGCGAAAGGCGCCCTAAAATGTTCTTCAAGTGCCTGGCTCACGATGTCTTCGACAGTGCTCAAATATCTTTCTGACTAGTGTGAAAGCCAAATCTGTGCATCTACTTTCTTTCTTTTCTGGGTCAGTCCCAGTGCATTGAACCAATGTCTGCTGCATATGCGTACTTGATCGAATGGGTAAGCAGCTCCAAAAACAAAGTCAAAGATGTTCCCTTGAATCCCAGTTTCAATGGAAAGCTGCATGATTTTTCTTGCTTGATTGTGCTTCTCGTCTTCGATATTTGCGCATATTCCAACAAGCGTGCGCACT
This sequence comes from Telfairia occidentalis, assembly GCA_026257165.2. Taxonomy (NCBI): domain Eukaryota; kingdom Viridiplantae; phylum Streptophyta; class Magnoliopsida; order Cucurbitales; family Cucurbitaceae; genus Telfairia; species Telfairia occidentalis. Next base: position 3,603 of record JAOANK020158615.1, read on the forward strand.
ATAATGGCGGTAGCAATAATAGCTAGACAGAGAGCTCTTTTGCAGTGCTGGTTCAGGATCCTCAGTCAGCCCCGGAAGAAAAAAAAATGCCTAACCCGGCATCAGGTGGTGGGGCTAATCCAAATGAGGAGGTACAACACTCTGCCAACAGTGTAAGTTGTAGCTTTCGTCAAGTCAAGGCCTACAGATGGTATCCGGTGTCGGTAACTGAGAGAGCACCTCGTAAGTTCATATTCGATTGAAGCCGGAAAGCCGGTCGTGACTGCTTGTTCGTCAGGTTGGGATGGGATGGTAACGAACGAACGCCAGCTCTTTCTTGCTTTTCTGCCGTCGCTGAGAAAGAAAGATAGTGAATCCGAGAAAGGCTAGTGAACACATACACTCTTCCGTATTAATGAGAACCTTGCCCGGCCAGGTACTCACCTCTTTGTTTGCTACTTTGAAGATAATGGCTTCTTTGGAGAGCCGGGTGTAGACTGAACTTTAATAGCTTTAAAATCTCCACTTTAAGAGATCCTTTCCAACAAATCAAAGTGGTTTAGCGTCTGGTCTACGGAGCAGCGGGTTGATAGAGCTCACTTCTTTCTATCGCCCCTTCCTTTTCCATGTGCACTCGCAGAGCTGAGTAATTATCTTCATAATCACTTTCAAGTCGATCGAAGACAGGGTGTGAATTACCACTCTTCACCAAGCTCTTACGATTTGTTCATTCATATCGTTCCGCAACCGGATCCGAACCTAGGCGTTCTATTCCTTTCTGTCTCATTCGCTTGACCTTCAGACAGGTCGAGTGCATGACGAGTTGTTGGGGCACTCTCTACATTATCCGTTTCAAGCATCTCGTATTTCCCATTTCTTGATTGATAGGATCTGCAAGCAGGCGGGCACCCGGGCATTCCCGAATCCGTAGCAGCAGGTTTGAATGTTGGGGACTTTCAGTCTGTCTTTCATCAGTAGCAGCAGGTGGGTTCGATTGGACCCTTCACTGGAGAAGGGGATTGGGAATCGGTTCGGAATTCTCAAACGTATACGTATAATAGAATATAATTTAAAGAAATAGAACTTGATGAGCTTTTGTCACTCATGAGTCACGCCGAGAATAAAGGCTGGGCCCAGTCCGTATGGAAGGCAACCCCAGCTGGAACTCTGTGATTCAGGAGTGATGTAAGCGAGTCTTTCAGGCGATGTCGATTCCGATTTCGTTGGTGTTCAGTATACCGTACTGTATCGAAAAGAATGCATTGGATGCGAGCTACTATGGTCTGTGCCATAGGAAGGAATTTACTAAGGTCAATGCGCAGAGAAGTTTACTATGGTCAGTGCACTGTGTGGGGATTCCGTAAGTAACTCAGTGAATGCTTTCTTAGAAGGAAATTCAATCGAATATTGATATGAACAATCGCGTAGGTCGTATGAAAAGTTTTCTAGCTATATCTATATGGTTCGGGTGTTTTCTAGGATCAGAAGGAATTTGGGCAACTGGAGAAAATGTCTCAGAGTAGTCAATACCAGAAGTCTGAGTTATATCCCTTAGCCACTAACCGAGCCCTTAACGGCCTTTACACAGAGCCATCTGGTAAATATATAACTGCATATACCCATCGACATCCCACTGGTTGCTTGCCACTTGGAAGAGGAACCAAGTCCCAAGTGTCATTAGAAAACAAGGCATGCATCTCATCTATCATTGCCTGACGCCAACCCGGGTGAGACACCGCCTCTGCAACAGACTTAGGTACAGACACAGAAGATAAAGAAGCAACAAATGATTTCAAAGAAGGAGATATATGAGTATAACAAATTACAGACGAGAAGGGATGTGAGGTACAAGTGGCAGCCTGAGTAGTACAAGTACGCTTTCCTCTGCGAAGAGCAAAGGGTAAATATAGATCATCAGATGGAAGAATACCTGATGATGGATCGTCAGCTTCCGAGGAGACTGGAGGAGGAACTTCCACCGGAGGAGATGTTACTTGGAGTGGAGGATCAACATTATCCCTTGGGCGACGAGTGTAACCCTGCCAAACAGGAGGACCAGAGACTGGGACAGAGACCGGAACAGGAATGAATGACTCAAATAGATCAGAAGACTGCTCATTACCCTAAAAGAAGAACTTATCTTATATACGATACCATTCGCCATTAGCGCCCTATAATGGAAAAAGAAAAAAAAATGAATGAGGATTTGGTTCATCCGACACGTACACGTCATGGGCATCCTTCCTTTCTTCAAAATGTTCCAAACACGCATAAGTGTGAAGATTGAAGACTTTCTATTCTATATTTCATATATAAGAGTAGTACAAAAGAAAAGGGCAATGGTTCACGCATTGCGGGTAGATTCCTCTTACCTAAGAAATGGAAGGGGGCACTTCCCTATTCTTTTCATTCTCAAAAGCAGTCGGAAGCTCTCCCGTAAGGGCAAGAAGACTGTCCCTATGATTCTGCCATGAGACTCTTTCTGACCGGCCTGATTAGGACTAAGCTACTACAGGCGGCTTTCCTATTCAAGTAGAGAGTGATAGTTTGAATACTCTACTAAGGTAGGTAAGCACTTAACTAATACTTGAAACTATGAGAATAGTAAGCGAACGAACGTAGTCGCTTTAGCGAAGCTTATGGTTTGAAACTTTTTTATTTTGAATCAAAGATTCAATCGGTACGAAAGAAGAAAAATCCGAAAGCTCTTTTTTGTTTGTGGCGATAATACAAAATTCTCAAGTTGGCTCAGCCGTCTTTATGTTGATCCTTACAGGCCTCTTGATTCCTCTCTTTTCCTATTTATTTGTTATTTGTTTTTATGTATAATATATATGAGGTTCATCAAACGCGTTATAAGGCCAATTAGAGCTCGTACGAACAAAGTGAGAGTAATAGGCCTTAGCTACTATGGTGTACATATGCCAGGAATCACACCATAGCCGGAGTCGATCGAGTGAGGATAAACCTACCTACCTTGGGGCAGGGCCAGATCTTGATGTAGAAAGGAGCTCTCAAGGAGGCGGAGAAGAAAGCTTACGATTCTGTTGGTGTGAAGTGAGCTCTAACAATCGATGCGGCTTAAGCTTAAGGAGCCTGCTTTTGTGGCCCTACGAGGAAGTGTTGCCCATTATAGTCAGCTTCAAGCGTCCGGCAACCTCTTATCCCAAGGTAGGTGGGAAATTCATTCCGGATGGAACTAAATATTAAACATTTATAGGCTTCGGCGGATGGGAATAATGCTTCAACGAATGAAACCACTTACTTACTATGATTTTACTATGATTAGTTTTTAAGTTAGCGTGGCATGCGCAGCGAGTCGGGTAGAGCTTCGATTCATCAATCCATTTTTGGTTCACCCTAAGCCGTGAGTCATCAGTCCAAGAACATGGTAAAGGAGCTTGACTCCGCCGATACACTATGGGAAGGCTCGCTCACTGAACAGTTACTCATTCTAGTCAAAAAAATAGTCCAAAAATCCAATTCCCTGTCTGAAGAGGACATTCTTCAAAACAAAGGTCTATCCCGCAGCCCAACTTGCTCCTATGTTATCTACTTTTGGCTTAAATCGGGCTAAGCTCCTTTCCATAAAACTCGAGTTACTAAAGTACTTCTCCATGAAGTTTAGATGCAAATGAATAAAAACCATCTTTCTTTAGTAGATACGGGGATGGCTTCCTTTTTGGAGTACGTAGTGGGTAAGGACACGGTAGCTCACTGAACGAAATCCATTTCATTTAGTAGGGAAGTTGTTTTCCCGCCCCGGCGTAGTAAGAATCAATAGATTCACCAAGGTTATTTATAGCTTGTTAAAGGAAAGACAAGGGAAAAGCAATGCTTTTTCTTAGCGCCCGTTCTAACGAGTTAGCCAATCCACTTCTTGTCTTCACTTTGGTAGGCCAAGGTGTAAACGAACATAGATAAGCTAACCAGCATACTTTCTATGTTGAATAGAAGGCAGGTATCTTTCTTTTTGAATGAACTAAACCACCCCTCCAACGCAAAGCAAGAGAGGCTAGCGAATAAGCAGACGAGGACTCTACTACCCAACCTAAAGTCCCAGCTAGCAAGTCAAAGTCTTCGTTCCTATGTTTGAATCAGCGGGGCTTCCCTCTGTCCTAGTTCCAGAAAGTCCCTTAGCCAGACTAGCTTCTTATCTTGTTTACCTACCTTGTTCCGCTAGCCCAGTAGAGAGAAGGAGTATAAATAAGAGGCCTGCCCTTTAAGTTGGTCCTATTCCGTGCAAGCTTTCTCATTCTTTGGGTATTCAATCTCTAATCCTACCAGACCTTTGTACACCGAAGGTGGCTAATCCCTCCTCCTTTTATGATATGCCCTTCTTTGGTCAGAATAGAGACATAGAAGAAGAGTTCACACTGAGTCGATTCTCTTGGAATCGTTAGCACGTAAGAACCCTGAAATCACAACCAAATAAAAAGTACCAAACTTAGAAAGTAGAACTACAGCCTTAACTACATTTATGCGAATAATCCGGTTTCGGTCGGACCCATCCAAGCAAGATTTCTCATGCGATCAAGGGCATAGAATGGAAGAGGGGCTTTCCCTACCACATAAGCATATAGATATATATCCATAGTGTTTTCCTGCAATAAGGGCGATTACTTAGCCAGGCACCAAGCCATTCCCTGTACCTTAGTTTCCCCCGTATGGAGCCACCTTCTTCACCTGGCATGCCCACTACACATCGATCGAACCCAGCAAGTCGGATTCGGAATGCTGCATCCCTCTCTAGTTTGTTAGAAAGGGAAGGAGGAGACCCACGGCACCTCTGGGCGGCTCGTTGACAGGCCGGCTTTTAGTTACTTTCCTGCCTTCCGAACCAAAAGCTTTACATAGTTTCTACAATCATATACGATATTTCGAATTGAGGTTTTAAAGCCCTTTATGACAGTAAAGAATGCAGCTATTTTTGAGTTTGAAAACAGGGGAATTTAGAATCAAAAAAGAGCGAAAGCCGGAGCGAGAATGGCATCCCTATGCCATTCGAAGCGTAGGGAACAAGCAGCTGTAGAAGGAAGCGTAGGGACAAATTCGACTTCTCTTTCCCGGTCTCCAAACAAGTCGATAGCCCAGCCGGCGGCATTTCATTTATTAAACTCCTATTCCGACTCTTATCTATTAGTATTTATGGTATTAGAGCTCTTGTAGCTAATTCGCCGTTTTCGTTATCAAATTCAGTCTAAGCACGCCTTTCTCTTTATTTGTGCCTTCAAGCTATCTCTGAGGGTTCTAACTCTAAGTCTTCGGTTCGGGTAAGCCCTTTTCGGGATTTTGCATTCTCAGCGTAGGTACCTTTTTCCTGTCTTTTGATAATACGAATACCCCGCCGGAAAGTGAGTTCCTTTTTTTCTGTTCTTTCTTCCCCTTGCGTATAAAGATAACCCTCTCCACGCTTAAGTAGCTAAGACGTTGTTGCGGGGGAAAGCATCAGGAGAAGTGGGAGATGGTCTGTTTAACTGAATGACCCGTCTGTCTACCCCTCCTGTAAGAGAGTCGAAGACTTCGAATACACCGGTAGTTCATATCCTATTTCTATCTATTGAAAGAAAGAGTGGTATTTTCATCCGGTCGGTCTCTCTTCCCGAGCATCTTCATCCTTCAAGCCAGGGCAAAGCAATCTATCATACAGATCTGGCTAAACAAGGTATCCATTGAAAAAAAATCCTTGCCATTGCTCTAAGAGAATGGGGTTAGTTGGCGGACTTGATGTCATCTAAGTCAACTGGGGAAATCGGCTCCGATCCTCTTTGCGTTGATTCTCTAGTCGGGAATGATTATCCTCTTGATTTGTCTTTGTTACACCCGTATGAACCGCTTGCTCTGCTCGCAGCTTACACAGGGCTGTCGGAGGACTTTTTCGATGAGATCCTGCGAGACCTCATCTGAATAGGTGTCGCTCCGTCCGGATGGAGCTGGCTAACCCATGATCTCAGGTTCGAACTCATTATCATAGTATGGGCTTCGGTTCGGAACTCTGCATCGATCAATCGAATGGGACAACCCCGATCCTCACATCCGTACCGAGCCGGATAAACCAATCCGTTCGATGATCCTCGTACCTCCTTCTCGAGGCCAGCCCCATTAGCTGTGAGCTTTAGTCGACCAGAGGAAATAGGCTACTCGGGCATAGGTGAAGGAAGGATAGCCACTCCACTATCTCCCCGGGAGAGTCTTCTTTTCTTCCAGCGCTGGCCTTGTTTCGGCTTAAAGCAGAGCAGCAGACAGGGGAGAAAGAGGATAGGATGAAGCCCAAACGGCAAGAACGAAAGTCTGTCATATACGATATGGGAATGGATTTGTCCCAACCTGTCTTTGATTCCAGGATCGATAGCAGCTCGACTTCCGGCATTGATGAGCTAGAGGAGCAAGCAGAACGGGAAAACAGGGAAAGAGGCAATGAGTTCCACTGCCATTACTTCAGTTAAGTGCACGCCTTCGGGTAAAGGTAGTCCGGGGAATGCCATCAAGCAACCTATGAAGTCTTTCCTTCAGCCATCAAGGAATCAAGCAGCAAGTTCAGTCTTTTCAGGTGAATGGGCGAGTTCCGGGAAAGAAAGAAGCACTGCCCTGGAAAGCAGATATTACATCTCGCCGTCTACCTGATGCCTTCCCTCCTCTGCTGCGCCTATTTCCGCTTTTCCTTTCCCGCAGGTTTACTTGTGTTGGTTTCCCACCTCGAGTACAGAGCTCTTTCCTTTCGCTTGATCCCCCTAACATTGAAGACCCTAATGAGTAGTCTACTTTGTCTGATTGACTTCATCAGGAGATCCCTATGGTATGTATCTATCCTGTGCTTTCTTTCTCTCAGTATGCTTCACCACATGCCTGTGATCGATCTCTTTCAAGCGGTATCGCTATCTCAGTCTGCTTTCCCTGCCTCGACGACACATCCCTCTTGCCGATAGATTTGTTCCCTTACAGCATCATCTAGATATATGATGTGCTGCGTCAACTGCCTTCCCTGGATGGCTTATTCGTTCTTCCTCTCAGTTTAGGGCGTAGGAGTTCGAATTCCGGGTCACTATTTGGTCTGCCTCTCATCCGCTGGCTTTTATCGCTTCAATCCCAGTGGCTTGGTGTAGGCGTCCTGGCTCTTCTCTTCGCTTTGGCTCTCCCCTCCTCTCATTAGTAGCCGCTTGTTCTTTTTGGCCTTACAAAGCTCATAAAAGGCAATTCTTCACAGACAATGGGAATGAATTCTATTACTTGATTGACAGATATGTGTACCACACCACCCAAACAAGCAATATGCCGATATGCTTGATGTACCAGCGGGAACGAGGAGCAAAACAAGAACTAGTAAAAGGCATTAGTTGGAAGAGAGGCAGTAGGGGTTTTCTTCTACAGAAAAAAGAGGAATGAAAAAAGAGCCTTACATTACAACAAAAGCACTCACTCCTGGCCCGCTTTCAAACTCTATTGCAGAAGGTAAACACTTTCCTAAGCAACTCTCTTTACTGTGATAACTGACTAGGGCATAAACTATAGATAAAAAGATGATGCGGGCCTATTGGATGGATCGACATGAAAGGCTGTAAGGCGCTCCTCATCCACCTCGACTTCGCTTGAACGATTTCCCATGTAGAACAAGGCTTACTTCGTGGGTACTGAGCATAAAATCTTGGGTTCGGTAAGCTTCATTCTCCAATCATGATGATAACTGAGGGAGCTGAACAAAGGTGGTGGAAGCCGGATCTTGTTAAATAAACACAGCTCCTTCTTTGATCCGTAACGTAATGCAATAAGAGAGCAGGAAGAGCTTACTATCATAGCAGCACATACAGAGTACCAGTTCCATTGAGTTCCCATAGCCTTGTTCTATCGTTGAATTTCCTCGTTTAAAGATCTCGCGCAATCTAGGTTTGAGCTCTGATTTGATCTCGATGCCCGGTGGCAAAGGGAGCGAAGCGACAACCGCGACTATGTTCCTAGTGTGGAAGAAAGAAATGGGAAGTTCTGTAATTCCCCCCAATGGCTTGCGGAGGAGCTGTTCGTTACTATAGATGCATCTGAGCAGCGGATCATGATGCCGGGGATTTGTTCACAGCGGAAGAAGTTTGGACTACCTCAAATGGATCAGACAACTATGTTTAACACACCCAAATCGATCTTTTTAGCTGCCATATTCGATTCCTGTGTCTCTACTGATTGGAGTGCTCTGCCAAAGAAGTGGTTTGATCCAAATGCAAAAATAAAAAATCTAAGGCTGTTGAGCTCTTTTTCCGAGGACGATCCCCTAATTGCTAGTACGAATCAAGGGCCAAAGTCCGAACTCATGATTGGACGGAAGCTGTTCGACTGAAAGGCTGATCTCCTGACTCGACTAAAAAAGAATGGAAGCATTCTGCCCCCAGTAAAGGACTTCTTTGGAGGAATAAAAACCTCAACTCGATCAAAGAACTGCGACCCACGCAAACAGCTTCCCAAACATAACTTCTACTAGTGGTACCAAAGCTCGAAACGGCCATCTGTCCGTTGCTGACTTTAAATCAAAGGAGAAGATATGCATTTCGCCAACCAAGCCCTCCAAAGGTTTTGTTTGATTAAACGTTCCATCGGTCGGTAATGAGCGTAAAACGTCCATTAACCAATCGTGGAAGGGTTTCACAGCCTTTGGTTGACCCAGTTGCCAATAGCGAAGATAGGCCTCTTTCCTCCCCCTTCAACGGACTGACCTAGGCGGCCGGGAGGAGACGTGCCTGTGATCCCGATCTCACTAAGTAGCCTCTTCTTGTAATGGTACACCGAATAGGGTATACCAAGACGAGTAAACTCATCATTATTTGAGTCAAAGGCATACCTAATGAGATGGGGCCACAGTGCCCCTTGAAAGACCGGATCTCCTAGACCAGTCTGACTCACCAATCGGTAGGCCTAGCCCTACAATGAAGCTATTCTCCAATTCATCTATCCGATCCCCTTTAAAAAGTAAACTGCCTACTCAAGCGTCTTACCTTCCTCAACTCACTCACCTACATTGCCTAGATCTCTTGCTTGCCTGCTGGCTTGCTTAATGGCTTTCCTTATTGGGATTTATTTCCTATTGCTTGTCTTCCTGGTCAATTAAGCCCTCTTTCTTCTGTCCTATCTAAGGAATTTCCCATCACGTCTAGGTCACCCCCGATATAAGACATTTCCATTAGATATTATAGTTAGCCCGTCTTCGCCTCTAGGAGAACGGAAAGTCCAACTCTCTCGGGATTACCCTTTTCTTTTCTTGCTGAAGACTTTGCGTACTAAGATGCAAGCTCGATTGGAATTAGGCTTTCACCCTCTAGGTTACCTTAACTGAACCCAATCCCACCCTTCTCGTTCGATCCGTGCTATTAACGAATTACCACTTTTTTTGTGGTTTCGATTCCAAATCAGTGGTTGAGATCCTCTAGCCTTCCACCCCTGACTCTGGAGCAGGAGCAGCGGATTCGCCTACTTAAAAGTCTTAAGTAAATCCGGATTGACTATATTTCCTTCAAGCAAGGCTGACTTCATTGAATGCTGAAAAGCGGAGTAAGGTATCCCCTTCCCTCTAGGCTAACTGAACTGCCTTTCTCGAGGGAGAGAAAAGCCAAAGCGTAATGCTTCTTTCATACTGGGATTTTTCCTGCGAATAAGGAATGAGATGAGGGAGAAAAGGATAGTCTATGCCACCCCGGCTTCATACTGACCGTACTTCCGGCAAAGAGAACTAGTTCTCGAGGAAGATTGGTTTAAAGCGGCAGGAGATGTCTTAGCTAAGGCTGATTGAATTGCTAACTGAACTAGTCGAATTCCCTTATTCTGACCCTGCTGGGACTGGGTTCCACTCCCTTTCTTACTCTATCTATGGAATCTTTCCCATCGCTAAATGCGTACTTACTGACAGACTTTCATTCATTGTTTACTGCTTACTTCATGCTTTTCCTGCCCGAAAACAAGAGTTGCGGTGGGCGCATTTGAGATAGTTTCAAAGGCCTTTGGTACTTCTTTCAATCTCAATCCCAGGTGCCATCGTCAGCCTTTTTCTAGAGTAAGGAAGCATGATAGAGCTCTTTTAAGGAAAGGAAGGTTATGAAGTTTCGGCTCGACCTTGGAGCAAGTAGTTAGTAAGCTAATCCAGGTGCTAGAGTAGGGAATCCTAATAAGAAGGTAAAGAATAAGAAGATCTTTTATGTTAAGTCCCCAGGTGTATTATAAAGGGTAGCGGGAAGTGGAGTAAGCAGGGAAGCGCGCAAGAGCTATAGCTAGCCCCCTGGTTCTATTATAAGTAAGGTCAGCCAGATGAGAAAGTAAGGAAGTGCGAGATCCTAAATCTAGAGAATCTATTAAGTCCCCGCGTTTGACTGTAGAAGTCATAAAAACCAGCAAGGAGTAGTGAAAAAGGAATTCCAACGGGATAAAGACAAATACAGTCAGGAAGGTTCTTTTCATTTTAAGCTAAACCAGCGTAGTAAGCTAACCCTGTAAGCAGACTTTGAGTTAGTAATCCAACCCTAAAACCTGGTTCTCGTTCGTTAGTCTTGTATCCGTAAGCAGTAAATAAAGCAAGGATATAGAAGGGATCCCGCTCTATAACTCTCTAACCTCTAAGCCAGTAATGAGTCAACCAATGGGATATAAATATTCGAGTTAGCTCACAGAAATCTGAGTAGGAGTTGATTCGTCTTGGGACCCAACTAACTGCGGTTTTTTCTTCTTTCCTGGAAGTGAATGAAAAATTACAAGAGCTTTACAAAGACTCACCTGAATGACTGAGCCGTTCAACACAGGATGGACGTCTGTATAAGATGGGTCCATACTTTCGATCAAAGACTAAGGGCAAAGAGAACTACCTTTGCTCCCTTCCTTCAACTTATAGGATGGAACTCGGACTCCTAACTAAACTCTCTTCCGTGAAGACCGGATCTTCGGAATCTAAGGCTTTAGTCCGGCTAAGAGCAGTCCTTTCCTATTTCCCATCCCTTCGTCCCATTCAAGAAAGCAATTAAGGTATAATATGAACCCAAGGGCTAACTTAACTAGTTCCCTCGGATCACAGAACTAGCGTTCAAAGACCGGGAAAAGAGTCCTAGTCCACCAAAGCGTGCGGATCAAGAATGGCAAAGACCGCATCTTCTCTAACTCTAAGAGCGGATTGGCCGACTTCAAAGCATTAAGAAGGAGTTGGAAGTTAACAAGGCAGTGTGCACCCTCGGCTCTGGTTCAATCCTTTCATACCTCGATTCAACTGTACCTGTGAAAGAGAAGTGGGGAGGGGACGTTACGGGGCTACGCACTGGCTGATAGAGACCAATAAGGACACCTAAAGATGAAGCAGGACGCCACACCAGATAAGAGAAAGATCAAAGCCCGAAGCCAGCAAAAGGAGTCCCAAGATCCGCATATTGTCCGTTTTGGACTTATGTGGCCTCTTTATGATGAGGTTGCTAAGAAGGGCCTAGACTATAAAGTCCCAATGCTTGATAGCCATATTTCGGTAAACCCGTCACACTTATGGGAGGCATCCCCGGTAGGAAATTTCTTGTGCTCGCTAATAGCTCCTTGAACTACTTGAGCTCATTCGATACCACTGCAAACAGAAGAAGCAGCGGTTAATCCGACATTCCATAGAGTGAGAGGGCAACTCACCTTCGGGAAAGAAGCCTATTTTCGTTTTTGTGGCAAAGACGCCGCTAATGAATGATAAGATTCACTCCGAGGGTTAGGTTCAAGGGTTGGTCGAGCATATCTACACCTCCCCCCCGGTAGGTCGAACTATTTAACCCTCTTCCTTCGGTCAAGTTCATTCCATCTACTCAATACGAATGCTGTGATTGACCTGACCTTGGCATTATTGGACCATTGATCGTAGCCCTGATCGAAAGCTTTCCTTGATCTGATCGAAGAAAGAATTGGCGACGATTTGCCTCTTCTAGTCGTCGTCGTCATGGGAAAAGGCAGAAAGAAGAATGAAATGATTCCCGGATAGCTTGTTCAGTATCACATCCATCAGTCAGTGAAGAAGGGTTTTGCCAATAGATCCAATCCATTCTTTAATAAATCTATTAATGAATTCCAGTCAGTAAAGTAATCTGGCGAAAGAAGCCCGCAAACCCCTCTTCTTTCCCCCACCCCCATTGCTGGGGCAGGGCCTCGGTTAAACTTTAACCTACACCAACTTTCTCTTTCTTTACTTTAGAAGGATTTTCAGCCTGACGTGCGCTGGGGGAAGAACTTGAGAATCACTTTCCTTTGCTGGTGCTTTAGGTTCACTTCAGTAGTTCGTAAGCCATCAGTTCTTGCTCTTCCACTGGTTACCAGCTTATGACCCGCGGGTAACTACGGCTCTACCCTTTTTGTTTTGGGAAATTTATCCTTGATCGGAATTAGGCCGCCTTTCTTAGGTCTGATCATCGAAAGACGAAGGCATAGGCTACGACTGATTCTGGGTAAATCGATCTTCCATAAGGACTTTCTCTTCTTCTTCTAGTTGCTAATTCTACCTGCTCGAGAAAGCTTTCTCAATCTTCAATCTCCTAAGATTCACCGTTCACTGGCCCACTCAAAGCCTTTCCTCTACCACCCCCTCTTCCATCTTGGTGCTTACCCAGGTGATCCTTTATTTCGTTGAATATGGAATTGGTCGCGGGGCATTCCGCATTTTTCGACGAACCCGCTTCCTTTTCCATCTGCCGGATCAACTCGAATTCCGCCCCCTTGGTGTCTATCCCAAAGTAGGTTTCCACAGCTTGTCGCACTTCCGCGACCTCTTGGCTTTCTGCGAGATCCCCCTTTCTTTGGAGCAAATTCGCTTGAATAAGTTCTTCTTTCCTTTGGTCTAAGGCGGAAGGCGCAGACGATGAGTCAGCCGAAGATTCCCTTTCCAAGGGTTGATCCTGCGCAGGGTTGGGGCCAGGATTCTCCATATAAAAAATCCCTTGGATTTCGCCCATAAGTACTTTGAGGGTAACCCCAATCAAAGAGGCTAAGCCTCCTGATACGCCCAGTTGGACTCAAAGGCCACAAAGGTGTTTCACTACCAAGGCTAGCCCTACCTTTGACATAATGGTATAAAAAAAAGATAGAGAGTCACAAAAAAGAAAAATAAAACTAAGTCAAATTGTCAAAAACAAAAATATGAAAGGAATTGAAAACTTGCGCATGTTCATTAATCAAAAATTAATTCATGATCTGGCCGAAGGATCGGACCCAATCATGATATTGAAGGACGGGACCTTTTCTCGAAAAACGATCTATCTTTTGACAAAATTTCTACCAAAGTAGGTTAGCTCGCGAGGCTAACGATGCAAGGGAAAACCAAGCCTGGGTTGACTTCCATGAGACCGAACTCACTGTTAGCTATTAGTGGTGCTTTCCAGCACCTAAGCTATTCCGTCCAGTCTATGAATTATAACTGAATTTCATTACCGCGTAGTGGGCTCTAAGTGCGACTGAAGCAGCAGCCCGGTCTTGGGCTCCCATATATCCAGATTAGAGTCGTGGCGGGCATAACATCAATCTACCTCTTTCGGGTAGCGAAGGGAGAGAGCCAAGTGAACAATCCAGAAACAAAAAGAA
>JAOANK020158715.1:0-17134 GCA_026257165.2 Telfairia occidentalis
TGCAAGGTCCCACATACATACGACACAAAACTTTAACATCTATATCATGCATGTCTTATAAAAATAAACATCATCAGTCATGTTTCAACAAACAATTCCCAAGCATGCTTAAATACATAGGGGAATCACTTAACATATCACATCCTACATGCAACATCACATATCATGAAATTATACATGACATACTTTCCTACACGCAGTCTATATTTCATACATATACATGGAACGTATATATTCATGCATCATCTAACCTGAGCCCTCACGGGTTCGTAAGTAAAGTTACTTACCTCGAGCGAGTCGTATAAGATTACTAAAGAACTGGTCAAAGCACGCTTGGTTAACCTAAGGTCAAACATGAAATTCACTTAGAAACTTATCCTAAAACTACTTTTTAACACATATCGATGCTACAAACAGGGACAAAACACTAAGGGGAGCTTACTTATTAGGAAAAATCAGCCCACATACCTCCACGCGCCGCCACACGCGCCACCACACACGCCGCTAAATTCAATTACACGTGCCACCGATCCTGAAACTTTAGGTCACTACGGTTCCAACGCCACAGACCACGCTCCAATCCGAGGTCCCACGCTCCCACACGCGCTGCCTAAAGTTTGCGCGGATGGTTCCCGTCCCGACTCCTTCTTCAGGATCGTGAGGGCTCTCTGTAGCTCCGATTGACGTCTCATTTTCACCCGTATGTAGATCTGGTCCTCAGGGTCCTTTTCCACCTTTCGTTGCACTAAAAAATGAACTTTTTGGCTGGAAAAAGTAGGAAAAACGAGATTAGTATGATACCGAACAAAAACTAAAAAAAATGAACCTTCAACATTCTTACCTTTCAGAATTGAGGTTCCCCACTACTCTTAGCCACCTGTTGTCAGAAATGCAAGAAAAATTACTTCATTTGCGCAGAAAACGATGAGAAAAGACTCCAAAACACGAGAATGTACTTACCGAGACGTTTTGTCGGAGATCCCGAGCACCCAACCAGATCTAGACCACTGCGTTCTAGATTCGATACTTCTGGACAGTGTGGCCAAGAGGTTGGATAATTGAGAGGAAGAGGGGAAGAATCGAGAGTGCGGGAGAGGAGATGGAAAAGAATCGATTTTTTTCTCCCCGTTTATTTTTCCTTCTTTCTTTTGGGAAAACTAAAATTGAAGAAGGGTTGGGGCCTAAATTTTTGTTATATAGAGTACACTTGTGAACTCTAACCCTAACCCTTATTTGGCTTAATTACTGAAATGTCATTAAACCCAATATATTTTTTTTGCCTCTTTTGTTTTTTAATTTTTTAAAATTTTTTATTTATGGGATGTTACACATATCATCTCTTTAATGAATTTTATGTTACATTTTATTTTGTTGATATATCAACTTGAAAAATATAGGTATTTTCATAGTTTTATTATGAAAAGTATTTTACTTCATTTGGACACATTATGTTTTTTTTAATTACTTTGTTTGTTATATTGAAAATTATAAAATTGTTGGGCTAAACTTTTGTTGCATATTGTAAATTTAAATCTCAATAAACATAAATTTATTTATCTAATTTGATTTCATGTTATAATTAAAATTATTAGGTATAATTAAAATACAAATTTTAAAATTCTTAGGAAATGAAATGATAAGACTTTTTGTTTCCAACTTTTTAGATTTCATACAAATTATAATTGATAATTAATTTTCTATTCATAATTAATTTAAACTTTATGATATATTAGGTTACATAATTTTATTGTTCAACAAAAGAAACATAAACTTGTAATTACGAGCAATCAATAAATTCTATACATTTATTATTGTTGATAATTAATTATTTACTACTTATAATTAATTGTAATGACATACTTTGTAAATTAATAATTTAAATAAGGGACAAAAATGTCTAAAATATTTTTCTAACCTTATGACATTTTAATAAGATCTATTATAAACTCACATGGGAGGCATGCAAAGTATATATATATATGCCTTTAAGCCACCAAACCTAAGTAATTTTTGAAGTTTTAAAAACTTTTCTTTTTCATTTTTGCCCCCTCTTATTTTTTTCAATTCTTTTTATAATTTATTTTGCATTTATTATTTTAAGTTTGTTGAAATCTATATCTATAATATTTATAAATGTGGTTATATGTAGTGGTGGATTTATTTTAATATAAGAGGGACACAAATTTATATCAATATAGTTTTAGATATACTGGTATAAAACATTGTTATAACTAAAAAAAAATAACGATTTTAATATATTATATTTGAGAGAAGCTACTTTATTTAACCTTGTCATATTTTAATTTTAATTAATAAATTAAGATTAAATGTGTATTTAATTATGTGGATTAACACGTGGAGTCATCGACAAGTGAATTATTGACAACGGATGAATTTTAAAATTTGTGGGTTAAATTGAATATTATATTAATATTTAATTTTTTTTCCAACTAATGAGATGTTGACATGTGGCAAAATCTTTTCAAAACACTCCATTTGACCATTGCTTTTATTATTATTATTATATTTTAAATATATGTTTATTTCAACCAATTAGAAGATTTCATATGTCATCAAACAACTATTTTTTCTCTTCCTCCAGATTAAAAATTTGGAAAATTTTGAAAAAATCAACAAAATTGTACAACAACTTAATGTTTTTAAAGTCATAAAGACTCCAAATTAAAAAATTACCCAAAAAAATCATAAGAGGACAAATTTTATAATTTAACATAATTTTAAAGTTTAAATATTTATTTGACACAATCACACACACACAAAAAAGGTGGACCAAAGTTATAATTTAACCTAAAAAAGAAATACAAAGTTTAAAAATAATTCTAAAAAAATTATCAGAAAAAAGATTAGTAATTATATTTGGAGAAGATACTTTTGAGCAACCGTTTTAACTTAATTCTGAAGTTAAAAAAATAAATTTGCAAAAAAAAAAATAAAAGAAAAACAAGAAGACGAAGAAGAAAAATCATCTAACAATTTTGCATTTTATGAATATAATAATATAAACTTTTAAAATATAATAAAACGACGTCGCAACAACAATTTTGCATTTTGACTTCAACCATTATATTACCTTGTTTAGTATAAATTCTATAAAAATATGACTTTTTATATACGTAATTTGATATTAGTTTGTTAAAAAATATGATTGAATTACTTATACAAATATACCAAAAACAAAATGAAATTTGAAATATTAATATTTTGATATTTATCGATTAATGAAAATCATTCAACTTTATTTATTTATATACTGAAATAAAACTTAATTAAGTTTCACGTGCATCGCCCATGTTACATACTAGTTTTCTTATAAAAAAATAGAAAAATAAAAAATTTAAACTTTTTTTTGGCATAGTAATCAAGTTAAAATTAAAATTTCACATGTATCGTCCGTGTTACATACTAGATTTTTATAAAAAAAAAAATAGAAAAATAAAAAATTTAAACTTTTTTATTTGCATAATAATCAAATTAAAATTAAAAGTAATTAAGAGAAACAAATAAAGACCAAATAAGAAAAATTTAGAACTATGTGGATGAAATTGAAATAAATTATATAACACCTCGTACTTTTAAGTTAGACTAAGGTTGTCATGTTAGTTCATTCTTTGAATTTTTTAATGATTTTAGATTATTTGGACTTTCTAGCCAGTGGGTAAATTAGTTTATTTGAATGAATTAGTTTTAAATTGGGTTTCTTAAGTAATTAAAATTTTCAAACATCGAAAAAAGATTTTTAATTAAATCTCAAAGACTTTAGATGTTTAAAATTTAATTTTATACTGGTATGAAGAATCCAATTAGTGTCTTCAAATCTTCGTATATTTATTAGGTAATTATTTGGAGTTTAAAAAAAAGAAAAGTTAGTAAGTTTGGGAAAGAATCCTTAAAAGTCTTATGAGGTCATTTTTTTCCTTCCTTGCATCATCTCTCCTTACTCATCTTTTTCTTTTGGAAAAAGAACAAAGCCCTATCCACCATAAAATCATCTCATCTTCTTCATCTTAACAAAAAAAAATCTAGCCACCAAGTACCCATTCCCCCTCCTTTCTTGCCCAAACCTTAGCTGCTAGCCACCTCTCCCTCATCACCTCTGGTGTTGCAGCTCTCCCTCCCTCCTTATCCACGGAGGCGTGTATAAACGGTGACAGCGTCTCTCTTACTCTCCCTTGCTTGAATCGTACCGTAGTGGCTCTTTCTTTCCTTCTCTCACGCATGTACAACAAGTGCGACGACCCTCTAGCACGGCAGCAACATGCGACCACTCTCTCTCTCATGCGATACCCACGGGTTTTGATGTCAAAAGCATCGAGTTTGAGGCAATTCTTCCTGTTTGGCACCCTTCGGCTCTAACCCATGCTCAAACGACCTCAGATTTAGAATACCCATTTTGTTTCGGGTCAAATCTATGAGTCGAAAGCCTCATCGACTTCAAAAATGAAGTACCCACACACTTCGGTGACCAAATCTATAATGTCAAACTCGTTTGACCTTGATTCGGTAAGGACCCAAGCGAATACCAACATTTCAGTAAGAATTGATTGATATTCGACTTGCTGGAACTACCTTTTAAACTTAATTAAATATTCTAAAGTGGTTCTCACCTCGAAGTCTTATTTTTGTTCCCAAGGAGTTGATTGATCAGAGTTTAGAAACACTTAAGAAGTAATCTAAGTAATTCTTTCTTGTTGGGGTTGTGTTGTATGTCTTGGTCGATTTAGATGCTTATAATTATAATTTTGATACTTTATAACTCCTAATATTGATGAATATTATTGTATATGAGATTTTGATATGAGCGGATGTAATTTGATTTAAGTCGGCTTATTTGAATGATATGTTGTGATAAGTGTTATGTGGTTCTTGTGATGTAAATCATGCTAATGTTGATGGAAAGATGGTTCAATGTTTGGTTATGTCTGATGAACACGCTTAGATGCTAGTTGTTGAGGTGTGTGTATCATGTTTGTTTTTATCGTTAATAAGAACTTATTGTTATGTTGGGTTCATATGAAATGCATTCTAAGATTGAGTATGTGGTAGAAAGTGTGTTATAGGACTTGGGCTTGAGTTACAATCTCAGATTTACAATACCCATTTCGTTTTGAGTCAGATCTATGAGTTCAAAGCCTTATCGACATAAAAAACAAAGTACTCACACACTTCGGTAACCAATTCTATAGTGTCGAACTCATTCGACCCTGATTCGGTAGGGACCCAAGCGAATAACAACATTTCAGTAAGAATTGACTGATATTCAGCTTGCCTGAATTACCTTTTAGACTCAATTAAATGTTTTCAAGTGGGTTCCAACCTCAAAATCTTATTTTTATTACCTGAGAGTTGATCGATTGAAGATTAGAAACACTTAGAAGGTAATCTAAGTAATCCTTATTAGCTGAGTTTGTGTGTTGTATGTCTTGGTCGATTTATATTAATTACAATTATGATGCTTTATTGGCCGCAACAAACAATGCGTCACCGCAGGTGTACGGGTCAATCGTAGTAATAATAGCCTAAGAGGCCGAGTATCGTACTCAGGGAATGGTGTTCTCTTATTTTCCTAGTTATCGATTAATTCTTTCGGTTTTATCTAGGGGTCCCAACTTCATGCAATAATTTCTAGAATTAAAGAAAGCATTAAAAGATGCACGGTATTGGTGAATAAATCCAGAGAAAATGAGGTTTTAGGGTGTTGGCTTGTTCAATGAAATATTTAGTCAATTAATTGACTCGTGCGATGCAATTTATTACACATTTTCTAGGTCTAAGATTAATTAATCCCAATTTTTTCCTATTGAGGTTGACCAACTCTCGCAATGAACTCCATATTCGATCTCTCGCAACAAGAATTTAAAAGCGGCATAAAGAGACCTAGCCCAGACCTCACGAACTTTCTTATCACTCTCGTGCATAGAAAAACTCACTTTTATTTTTCTTGGTCTAATTTTACTACCCTCTCTCTCGAGCAAGATAATAAAAATAGCACACATACATCCAATGGCCAAGTGAATGCAAGGAAATTAAAGCTGGAAAATAGGGGAGTAATAAATT
Source organism: Telfairia occidentalis (assembly GCA_026257165.2). NCBI lineage: Eukaryota > Viridiplantae > Streptophyta > Magnoliopsida > Cucurbitales > Cucurbitaceae > Telfairia > Telfairia occidentalis. Next base: position 6,076 of record JAOANK020158715.1, read on the forward strand.
TCATTGCAACAAAAAAAGCAATAAATTCTAAATATCCATTACACCAACACACTAAAACCTATGAGTTTAGCTACTGGAATACATCAATTACAGCCTAGAAAATTAGTAAAAATATGCATAAACAGAGAGGGGAAAGAAAGACGACACTCTCGGATGAAATCCACGTCGTTTCTACCGTAGACACGCTTCTCAAGGCATGGAAAACTCGATCCGGAGCACTCCCAAGCCTCCCAAAAGCTCCAGAATATTTGCCCATAGATATCTCCCTTGAGTTCTGTTGAAAATCCCACCAAAAATAGAACTCTTTGCGCCAATTGCGAAATAATATTTATATATTGTCTGCCGATAGCGTCGAGACGCTATAAGAGCATCTCAAAGCTGGTTCGAAAAAATTTCCCAAATGCACATTTTGGGGCGCAGTAAAAAAAAGTAGTAGCGTTAGACACTAAGGACAACGTCTTAACGCTGCCCATGTGCCGTAGAGGGCACAGGTGCGCGCACGCACGCTCGCATGTGGTGGTTGGCTACTAAGGTACGTGAATGCGTGCACTCAGGCGTGGCCGATGCGCGCACTGCGCCCGGGGATGGGCGGCCTTGGGGCACTGTTCAATAGCGTTTCGACACTGGTCACCTCCAGATCATGATTTTCTAGATTTGGGCGTTAAGACGCCCAATGATAGTGTTGCAACGCTGCCCCTCAGGTATGCACTAATTTAGGCCCTATTTCTTCGTTACTTGGTCGTTTTACCTTATCTTGGGCCAATTTTTCGACCCGAATCGACCCAAATCTTTATTTTCGCCTCGAAATACTCGGTTTCTACAAAATCAATAATAAATGCATCAAAGTACACATAAAATCCCACAAAATCTCTATATTTTAGGCATTAAAATAGCACTTTTTAGAGTGCTATCATTTATAACTCCTAATATTGATGAATATTTTTGTATATGAGATTCATATATGAGTGGATGTAATTTGATTTAAGTCGGCATATTCAAATGGTATGTTGTGATATGTGTTACGTGGTTCTTGTGATGTAAAGCATGCTAATGTTGATGGAAAGGTAGTTGAAATATTTGGTTATGTCTGACAAACATCTAGTTGTTGAGGTGTGTCTATCAGGTTTGTTTTTATCGTTAATAAGAACATGTTGTTATGTTAGGTTCTTATGAAATGCATTCTAAGATTGAGTATGTGGTAGAAAGTGTGTTATAGAACTTGGGCTTGAGTTACCATCTCTGATTTACAATACCCATTTTCTTTTGGGTTCGATCTATGAGTTGAAAGCCTTATCGACTTCAAAAACGAAGTACCCAGACAATTCGGTGACCAAATTTGTAGTGTCAAACTCATTCAACCTTGATTCGGTAAGGACCCAAGCAAATACCAACATTTTAATACGAATTGATTAATATTCGGCTTGTATGAACTACCTTCTAGACTCAATTAAATGTTCTAAAGTGGATTGTAATCTCAAAATCTTATTTTTATTACCAAGGAGTTGATTGATTGGAGTTTAGGAACACTTCTAAGGTAATATAAGCAATTCTTGTTGAGCTTGTGTGCTGTATGTCTTGGTCGATTTATATTAATTATGATTATGATGCTTTATAACTCCTGATATTGATGAATATTATTGTATATGAGATTCATATATGAGTGGATGTAATTTGATTTCAATCGGCATATTCAAATGATATGTTATGATATGTATTATGTGGTTCTTATGATGTAAAACATGCTAATGTTGATGGAAAGGTAGTTGAATGTTTTGTTATGTTTGATAAACATGCTTAGATGTTAGTTGATGATGTGTGTGTATCATGTTTGTTTTTATCCTTAATAAGAACATGTTGTTATGTTAGGTTCTTATGAAATGCATTCTAAGATTGAGTATGTGGTAGAAAGTGTGTTATAGGACTTGGGCTTGTGTTATAACCTCCACTAGTACAAATATGAGTTTTGATGTCGGTCTTAAAAAAAACCCGCATAGTTTTAATGATGGATAAAAAGAAAAAAACTTTTAATATCGGGCATTGACCAATATTAAAAGTGAAATTTTTGGTGCTAAAACGCACGCCATTATGGTTTGAAATTTCTACTTTTTATGACGGTCATTAACTGTCATGAAATAGTTTGCTATTTTAGATTTTGGGAGCTAAAACACGCGGCATTTCGGTTTGAAATTTCTACTTTTTATGTCGGGCAATGCCCGTGATTAAATAGCCTGACATGAAAAGTGTTCAACATGAAAAGTTCTGTTAAAAAAATGCTATTTTCTTTCCTATTTTCATTTCTCTCTCCCGCACCCGAAGCTTGTTGCAGAAACCCTCCCCTATCCTTCAGTTCCTTCCGCCGCGCTGCCCTCAGCTCACCTCATTCCGCTCCGCTGTCGCCGTTGACCTCCTTTTGCATCGTTCTCTCTCTCCCACGCACGAACACTATTGGGTATAGTTTCCCCTCCTTCTGTCGCCATCTCTCACCTCCTTCGTGCACTCTTCCGCTGCCCCTTCCCCTCCTTCCACCATTTATTAGAGTTAGATCCGCCCTCGTTCACCGTTGTTAGCATTGTTTTTCACTATCCTCGTCTCCCTTTGACGGTAAGTTTTCTTCATCTTTTTTTCCTTTCTTCTTCGACAATTTTGCATGTATTTTTCAAGATTCGTGTTGAACAATAGATTGAAATGTAGAATTTAGTTAGTAGAGTTGAGTTTTTGAATCTTGAAGCAAAAGTTTCTCTTTGCTTTTTTCTAAAAAATTTAGGACTGATTGTGGTTTTTTTTAGATAGTTTTGTACTTTATTTCTTACCAAGAACAAATATTGGTTACAAACCCAGCAAGGAGACGACTCCAAAGGAGTTTGAAGTGGTCGACACTATGAGAACTTATGTGCATTCAAGAGACATGAGGTAAAATTAAAATGAAACAACATTATTATAACATTACATCAAATTGTTGAAATGGGTAAATTCAAACAACATTTTAAAAGGTGGGTTTCTTTTTTTTTGGGTATCTGTTAAGGGTGGAAATTGAAGCAGCAGTGGTGGAAGGAAAACAGAAATTGTTGAAATGGTTTTTGCAGCTCTGCAACTTCACCCAGACAAAGACGCTCACCCCAAGGATGAAGTTTCTTTCAAGCTTATTTCTCACTTTCGATTTTGTTTGATTCATTTGGGGTTTTTAGTGTGAAAATGTAACTAAGAATTATTTAACATGCTCAGTCATTGGAGTTGGAACTGAGAACAAAATTGATTTCAACTTAGGAGCACAATTTCCAACTCGGCCAACATGTAGAACCAAGCTTGCTAGTGTCTGTGATCATCAATTTGTTGGTATGTTTTAAATTCAGAGAAGTTGAAGCGGACATAAAATTTAGCATTAAAGATTACAAGGATGATTTAAAACATGTCTTCAATTTTACATATGTTTAATTATATATACATACAACACCCTTAGAATGGAATAAAGATTTTGTTATGATTGTAATATTTCAATAGATGAATTGAGTTGATCCCAGAACTTCATCATTTTCTTGTTTTCTTCCTCTACGACTTGATTTGATTTTTAACGAGGTTGTTCGATATGTTAGGTCATTGACTTTCATATAGTCTTAAGGTTTAATTGTGATTGTTCTATCGCTCTAATAAATATATGACCTGTGATGTTGTTTGAAAAATTTGGTCAACATGGTTGGTTCCTTGTGTTACATATAAATAGGTGAATCTGAAACTGCTTTGTTTGGGAAGATTTTTAAGTCTAAATTTGGACAATGAAATTATAAAGCTTTATTACATGATTGAAATTTCGAGTTCAATTTAGATAATGAAATTTCTAGTTCTTGTGGTTGATGGTCTACAATTTCATGTGATGGGGTAGGTAATTAGCTGCTTCTTGAATTTGAAGCTTTCTTCCATAGAGAGTAGTTTCTAGGGTTGTATCTTACTTGAGACAATAGTTTTTAAAATGACACTTTTGTGAATTGATTTCTTCCATATGGAAGAATTTGTGAAGGTTATCCAAGAAATTAGCATCCTAGTTCTGATTATGTTATCGCTAGGAAGTTAAACAGTAATCTAGGTATCTAAACTGTTTCAACAAATTCGACTATGCATTGTTCACATAATTTCAAATCTTCTTTCTTTTTTAGTTATAAGGTACCTAACCTGTTTCTTAATGCAGCAACTTTGAAAGAAGGGGAAAGAAATGTAGTAGCTTGAAAACTATCTGTAGTTTCATTGCATGGTGTCAATTTGAGCTGCTCAAATTAGTGAATTTCTTTTTATTAAACTATTAACGAAATTATGTCGGGCATTTGCCATCATTAAATATTTTCCGACATTGTAAATTACAATGACAAACGCTTTTAATGTCAAACAAACTTTTAATTTCGGCCAATGCCCGACATCAAAAGTGTCCGACATTGTAACCTATGATGTTGGTCACTTTTAATGTTGGGCAATACTTTTTATTGACGGCGTAGCCCGACATTAAAAATGTTCGTCATTGTAAGTTACAATGTCTGTCACTTTTACTTTCGGCCAATGCCCGACATCAAAAGTGTCCGATATTGCAACTTACAATGACACTCTTATTGATATCGGACGGGCGTCCGACATCAAAAGGCTTTAATGTCGGGCAATCCCCGACATGAAAACCCTATTTTGTACTAGTGCTCAGATTTAGAATACCATTTCGTTTAGTGTAAGATCTATGAGCAGAAAGCCTTATCGACTTAAAAAATGAAGTACCCACACAATTCGGTGACCAAATTTGTAGTGTCGAACTCATTCAACCTTGATGGTAAGGACCCAAGCAAACACCAACATTGCAGTAAGAATTGATTGATATTCGGCTTGCCTGAACTACTTTGTAAACTCAATTAAATTTTCTAAAGTGGGTTCTAACCTCGAAATCTTATTTTGTTTGCCAGAGAGTTCATCGATTGGAGTTTAGGAACACTTCGGAGGTAATCTAAGTAATTCTTACTTAATGAGTTTATGTGTTGTATGTCTTGGTCGATTTATATGCTTATAATTGTGATTATGATGCTTTATAACTCCTAATATTAATCAATATTGTTGTAGATAAGATTCTGATATGAGTAGATGTAATTTGACTTAAGTCGGCATATTCAAATGATATGTTATGATATGTGTTATGTGGTTCTTGGGATGTAAAGCATGCTAATATTGATGGAAAGATGGTTGAAATGTTTGGTTATGTCTGAAAAACATACTTAGATGCTAACTGTTGAGGTGTGTGTATCATGTATTTCTTTTATCGTTAATAATAACATGTTGTTATGTTGAGTTCTTATGAAATACATTCTAAGATTCAGTATGTGGTAGAAAGTGTGTTATAGGACTTGGTCTTGAGTTTTGAACTTGTTTTTGGTTAAGGAAAGGAAGTGAATATTAGTGCCTCGATTTCAAGTCAAGCATGTGCTTTGTATGTGTTATGTTCTTTGCCTACTATCTTGTTATGAAATAGTTATTAAATGTGTAAGTATAAAGCATGGTATGCGATTGGATGTTGGTTGTTTTGTTGTTTGTGTGTGGCTCAGTAAATGAGAGCTACTTACTAAGTATTGATATACTCACCCAAAAATAATTCATATTATGCAGATAATGTTGACCATTGTGACCTTGGTGATGGCGTGGAGGAGACATGATGAGAGAGGGACTATTTAATTGTTCCATTTATTTTAGTTATTTCATTTTAGCCTAGATGGCAAGAGGACTAGTTTAATTCTTTTTACTATAGGTTTGTTTGGGTTGAAAACTTACTATTTGTTTTCCTATCTTTTGAAGTTTTGTGTTAGTTTGTTGGACTTCTTATCCTTGTGAGTGGAGATTTTTTGCTTGAGTTTTAATCAACTTGATTGAATAGTTTACATTTTGTGAAGATTTAGACGTTCCATTAAATCTAGGTTGCAATTGAACGAGTTATATTAAGAAATGAACCCATGATTTTGCATGACTTTTGAGGCCGTTACAACTGGTATTAGAGCGGAGTTGTTTCTCTAGACTAGCCTAGAAACTAGTTCTTCTCCAAAATGAAAATGTTAATTGAAGTTGCATACTTTACATCATTTTTTATAGTAAAAATATTTTATGAAAATAATTTTATATTGTTAACTAGTTTTTTTTACATATATATAAATTTTGGTTTGAGAGAAATAGATAGTTTTGGTGTAAATGCAAGTTTGGAAAGAATGGGTGAAAAGAACCTGAAGTTTTTTTAAAAAATAATTATTTTTTCACTTATAGTTGACGGCTAAAAAGTACCAACAAAAATTAAAACATTGACATTTTTTAAATATAATTGATGACTAGAAAATGTCAATAAAAATAGAATAATTAATGGCCATATAATGTGAATAGAGCCATACTAGATGACTATAAAATGTCAATAATTGATGACTATAAAATGTCAATGATTATATCTATTAATGGTTAAAATGTCAATAAAATCACAATAATTGACATTTTTTATAGTCTAATTGATAACTAAAAAATGTCAATAATTATATATGTTGACGGCTACAAAATGTTAATAAAAGGAGAAATATTGATGATTTTTATCTGTAATTGACGGCTATAAAACGTCAATAATTATTTATATTGATGGTTAAAAAATATCAATAAAAGTGTAATAGTTGAGTATTTTTTAAGTATAATTGACGGCTTAAAAATATCAATAATTAAATATATTGACAATCAGTAAACGTTAGTAAATATTTTATAGTTGACAGTTTTCAGACTAGAATTGACATTCAATAAACATAAATACTTAATATATTGACGGTTAAAAAATGCCAACATTTACCTAATATTGATGGTTTTAGCCGTCAATTAAAATGGAATTGTTGACGTTTTCGATATATTCACACCATTGTAGTCAACGTTTAAAACCGTCAACTATAATGATAATTGATGTTTTATAGCCGTCAATAAAGGACAAAATTGTAGGAGTGAAGATGCGAACTTGGAGAAGGCTAAGTGAAGTAGTTTCGTAGTGCCATGGCTCTGCTGAGAGCGCCATGGTGCCATACCCCTAACGTAGCAACGCTGCCACAATTTTAAAAATGATGCCCTAGCCGCCAACTTTCTCAATATGTATGTAATATTTGTTTTAGGTTATTGTGTGTGCATTTTGCCCATCAAACAGTGCTCTTTCTTTGGTTTTCCTAACCAAGAGCATTTGAAACTTAAAAGACAGTTGAGTGACGAATGTATTATAGCGAGATGAGAAATGCCAATTGTAAGGTCTTGAATATTTTAGTGAAACATGCAGGAACTGAACGTTGTCATGTTCTCGTTGGGGTGAATTAGTATATATATCCTACGTGTCTAAATTTTATCATCTCTTAACTTTCGTGTTTTATTTATTTATTTATTATTGCTGTGTTGATCTCTACACTGCATTTGGGGAAGAAAAATTAGATTTTAGGCTACTGTGATTTAAACCTAAACTGCTTATTGTTCCGCTACATTTCGGTACCTAATTCCCGACAACTAGTATCAAAGCATTATCATTCAGAAGTCATGGGTGGTGTAGAGAAGTTCAAAAAAATCATGAAGTTTAATGGACAAGAATTTTTGGTATTGGAAGATGCAGGTCCAAGCTTATTTGACTTTTTAGAAAGTTTATAAAGCCTTGAAAACGAGACCATAGTGGATGAACGATGAAAATTGGATAACTATGAATGAGCGAGCATTGATCGTCATCAAGTTGACGGTGTCAAAGAATGTTACAAAGCTTGTGACAAACGAGACATCTACCCTAGATCGACGAATAGGTATGAAAAGCCCTCTACCAATAATAAGGTATATCTCGTGAGACAATATTTCAATATTCGCATGGACGACGAGGATGCATCTGTGTTAATGAACGTATATATGAGGTCACTGATATAATTAGCAAATTCGAGTCGATTAAGATAACATTTAGTGATGAAGAAAATGTTATCCTGTTGTTAACCTCTTTACTTGATATATGAAAAATGATGAAGACAATTGTGTCTAATTCGTTAAGTGTTAGAAATCTTAAGTTTTCTGAGATTTGTGAAGCAGCAATACTTGTTGAAGAACTTGAGAGGAAATGAAGTATTTCTAGTAAGAAGTCTGCTTTTGGTCCAGCATTGGCTATGTAAAAGGGTAAAGAAAAGGTTGTGGATGAACAACATAGTTGTAGTAATAGAAAAAATTGGATGAAAAATGTCGAATGTTTTATTGTCATAAAAAGGGGCATATGAAGTCTAGGGGTAGAAAGATGAGAGAAGATCTACTTAAGCTACAGGATAATGCAATTATGCATGATGTTTTAATTTGTGTTGAGGAGAACATAAAACTTGAGCATTACTCACAAAAATGGGTCATTGACACTACAACTTCCATATATACACTTTTCTTCGGATAGAAGGTTGTTCACATCCTTTACTACTAACATTAATTGTTTGGTAAGGATGGAGACTGGTAGAGTTTTCAAGATAGAGAGAATTAGAGACACTCATCTGAAGACAAATAGTGAGAGTTCTTTGGTATTATGAGGGGTTGGTATGTGCCTAGGATTAGAACGAACCTTATCTCTATAGTTAAGCTGAATGGTAAGGGGTATCAGAACGAGTTTAACAGTAGTATGTGGAAACTCACTAATGGAGTTACTCGTGAAAACTCGTTAAGTTGATAGATAATCAAGAGGAGAAAAGGAAAGATTTTGGATAATTTAGAGCCAGTAGTCTAGAGGGAACAAGGTCGCGACGCTTGATAGAAGCGCTACAACGCTGTCCAAGACATGCAGAAGATTGGCGCTACAAACTATATAGCGTCTCAACCCTAGCGCCATAACCCCATGACGTAGTCTAGTACGGCCCTAGCCGCCGCTTGAACTTCTTTATATGTATGTTATATTACTTTTTAAATCAATTTGTCCTTAATGTGTGCATTTTACTCATCTTAGATTGCTCTCTCTTTGGTTTTGCTAACCAAGAGCAATATGAACCTAGAAGAAGGTTGAGTAACGAGTGTATTGTGGCAAGGTGAAGGATCCCAATTTGTAAACTCTACAATAATTTTAGTGAAACCTGTATTTGTAAAAAATAGACATAGCCTCATTCTCGTTGGGGTGAACCAATATAAACTCTCTGTATCTGAATCTCCCTATCCCTTAACTCTTCATGCTTATTCTTTTATTATTATTATTTGTGTGTTCTCTACATCATAATTGTGGAAGAAGAATTAAATTTTAAGCTATTGTGGTTTAGGCTTAATCTATTTTAAATTTTTGTTGCGTTTCGGTACCTAATTCCCAAACAAATGGTTCGATTCTCACCCTCATATGTTGTTGAGCTTAAAATAATACCAAAAACATATTAATTAAATGAGGCCCTAAATGAGATGTAGATAAGGTAATAAAAGTTTGAGGCAACATCAATTATAAAGCACATGCCAAATCTAAAATTAAATGACGTTTAGATCAATGATTTAATTTGAAGTTTAAAGTTGAAATCCAAAAAAAAAAAAAAAAAAAAAATCTTTTAAATTTTCAAAAACTAAAATAAAATAAAAATAGAGAGAAAATTATTTTCTATGCATCTTAATCAAATAATTAAAAAAATCGGTTGCTCCAATAATGCATACACAATAAACCATCCCACCTTTTGGTTTGAATGGGGAAGGAGGAAGGGGAAGCTTTTGATAGTTACAAAGCAAAGCAAAGTCTCAAAAGAAAAATGGAAAATAAAGGAGTAACATTATTATATATATATATATTTTTTGTAACAAAAAAAAGGAGAAACATTATTGATCAGTTACCACCATCCCAGTTGTAATCCATAATTAGTATATATTATTTATTTCAAAAAAAAAAAAAACTTCATTTAAACTTGTCAAATTTTATCAATTTTCATCACAGATTTTTAATTTCATCAAATTAGACCCTAGACTTAAATATGTGTTGTCATTTTAACTTTCTATTCAATTTTTGCTAATTTCTCCATTGATTTTAATAGAAAATAATGTCAAAATTTTCGTAAACTCACTAATTTCAATAAAATAAAGCGTTAAACAAAATTAAGTTCGAGCAAAAACTTATCAGAGATTAAATATTGCAATACTTTGTCAAGTTTAAGTTTAAAAATTGCAACATTTATCGAAATTTGAACTTCAATTTGATGAAATTGAAAGTTTATAGTCAAAATATTGATACAAATGTATGGGTTGTGGGATATCCAAAGCAAACGGACAACTCCCTCTGTCTTACTCAGACACTCCGAACACCTTTTTTTTCTTTTAATATTTTTAACCGTTATTAGATATTGACATTTTAAGCGCACTAAAAAGTTAATTCGGTAAATTTAATTTTGGTTCCACACTTTTGATCAATGCGTTCAATTTTAAATTAAACTTTGAATTGAATAGGGATATATGTAACTAAATGTATTCTCAAAATAAAAATAGAAAATTGTTCACAAAATATCTAGCAAACCTTCCAAAATTCAACCAACAAATCGCTCATAGTCTAGCTAAAATGCATATAAACCCAAGTGTGAAAATACATCCTTAGCTTAACTACTAAATTGAGTTGGTGCCGAAGCACCTAAACTGAGTAATAAGATTTCTAGACCTAACTAGGAAGTATCCAATACAATTAGCAGATTTTAGTACTCACAACATTAATTAGTTTGTTCTAATCAATAACAAATGCTCTAATTTCACTATAATAATTCAAGCTTAACTTTCAATCCATCAAAATTAAAAGTTTAAAGTTGAACTGACTCAATGAGCCAAGCACAAGTGTAAAAAACACAAAAAAGTAATTTTCCCCACGAAGAAGCATAAAAATAAACAATTGTAATTAATTTACACTTTCGTTTTTTTTTTTTTTTTGAGTCATTACATATTGGAGTTGAGAAACAAACTTTCAACTTTAGAGAAAGTAATGATGTCTCATCTACTAAGCCATATTCAGATAGACCACTTATGTAACGACCCGACTTTCTAAGACTCAATTTCCTAGAATCGTTACAATCATGCATGCATAAAACGTTCAAATGAC
>JAOANK020159029.1:0-17131 GCA_026257165.2 Telfairia occidentalis
AACATCACGATTCCCTGTGGACGATACTCGGTCTCTTGGGCCGTTATTACTACGATCGACCCGTACACTTGCGGTGACGCTTTGTTGGGCCTAATCAGTTACACACACTCAAATCTCTATAACATACATTCATTCAACAATCTAAACACAAATTACACTCATCCAAACTTCTCAACCCAATCAATTAGTAATTTTGTGCCGGTTTATCTTACGGGTTATGAATATTTTATCTCACTTCAGTTGGCCTGGAAGTTTAGGTTCAATATCATTCTAGGCTGTTAAATTATATTTTATGAATACTTTTGGTTAAATTATAAATTTAGTTCCTAAATTTTTAAATTTATGTGAATAGGTACATGAAAATTTTAAACAATGTCAAATAAATATATAAATTTTTTATTTTTTATCCGATTGATCCTTAAGAACTTTAAAAGTGTCTAGGATGAAGATTACCATCCTTACAATTATACAAAACACAATGTTAAGCTCAATTAAGAATATGGTAGGTTTTGAATAATATAAGCCCAAGGTCTCAACACGTGGAAGAAGATAATAGGTAAATGCATAAATATCTATTACATCATAAAGATAATGAAAAAAAGACCAAGAGAATGTAGAAATAAATAATGCTTCTATCACTGGACCTCAATTTTGTATCTAAGGTCTATATATTTGAAATTTTAAGAATTAATGATATATTTGACATAAAATTGAATTTTAATTTGTGTCTAGCTAAGAAGACTCAAAACTTTTAATTTTGTGTCTAATAAGTTCGTGAATTTTAAAAATATCTATTAAATCAAAGATCTACGAGATGCAAAATTGAAGATTCAAAGACCTATTGACACAAAATTAAAAGTTTGAGAACTTATTAACTAAATGTAGCATCATATGACAACATTAGAGAGGGTAAATAGAATTGCTTAAAAAACTAAAACCTTTTTTTTTTTTTAATTTCAATAACTTGTGGGGTGGGGGGATTTGAACTCATGACCTCTTGGTTAGGGAGATATGCCTTTAACCAGTTGAGTTATGCTCGACTTGACAATCAAATAAGCACCCTAAAATTAATAAGAAATATATATATATATATATACACAGTTTAATCAAATGCAAATTACGGGTGATAGCACACTTTGGGGACTCCTTTGATGGCTTAAATATTGTTAGTTTGATGATTATTTTGAGTGATTTCACGCACATATCTATTTATTTTGTAGGAACCATGCAAATGGAGTAAAATAAAGAATTACAAATTTTTATTGACAAATTCAGACAAATTGGATAATAATTTTATGAATTAATGAAAGTGGAAGTGCAAATCATATGGACGCAGCGTTGAGACACGTGCAGACACATTGAAGCCAATCAATTCGAGTGGATAGCGTTCAAAATTTTTCCACAACGTCTCAATGCTAGCGCAAAGTGAAGAATCTGACTTGCAACAGTAGAGTCAAGACGCTGCCTTAGAGCGTCTAGACGCTATGACTTCAAAGGCACGCACGCAAAGATTTTTGTAGCATCTCAACGCTACCCTTATAACATCTCGACATTGCCACGATTTTCTCATATTTGTTAGGGTACAACATTGAGACGCTGCTCTAGCGTCTCAACGCTATCGATAAATTTATAAATACAACCTTTTGCAGCAGTGCACAAGACTTTTGACCATTTGGAGAGAAATTACCTCTGAGATTTCGAGAGTTCACAAAATTAGAGGGCACAGATACTTCTTGGGAGCATACAAAAGGGATTTTCAACGCTCAAAACGTGGAGATCAATCTAGGGACGAAGGATAGAAGCCTCAGAATTAATTTCTCATACTTTCTCTTGCCTTTTTGTAATCTTTCCATAAGTTTTAGCATGAAGATTTTGATTTTTATGTTGAGCATGTGTAGCTAAACTCTTAATTCGAGGGATTGATGTAGCCACTAGTTTTCATAAGTCTAATTTATTGATTTATCGAGTTTAATCTTCCATTTATTTAATTCATGCATTCATGCATTCATGTGCTTATTGCTTTTAATCTATTGATCCATATTAATTATTTATTAATCTGAATCTTTTACTCGGGAAAGAGGGGTTTAGATTAGAACTTGATTGCATGACTTAAGTAGTTCTAATATTGAGAGATTTAGGATTTCTTGAGAAGTTGCTAATAGAACTGAATTTCATGTCTTTGCTTGTTAATGAAATTGAATAGGGATATTAGTTTCCTAATTAGCAGAGAGATTAAATTGTATTCGAGAGAAACAATGTATATATGAATGTTCTAAACTTAAAGAATTTTATAGTGTTCATTCTTGGTTAAATTGATTAATTGGGTTATAATACCAATCGATGAAATCAACTCCATAGGACCTTTTCTCTCTGACTTTCTCAACTTATTGTTTTTAGTGCCCTTTTTAACTCACATAATTTCATCCTGTTGGTTTCTCTAAATAAAATTGGACGTTAGTATTCTTGGTAATTAAGTGAACTAGAAACCCAATCATGAGAATGATAATCTTAATCTCTTACACTATATTAAAATTTGACCATGTACACTTGCAGGTGGGCAATTTATGCTACAAGTTTTTGGCGCCGTTGCCGGGGATTGACAATTATTTAGTTTCACTTAATATCGTGGAGAACTCGTTCGATCTTACTTTAGAGTTTATTTTTGTTTTATTTGACTCCCTTTTATTTTGTTTTATTTTCAGGTGTCAATTTTGCATGCAAAAGGATAAAGAAGCAGTTTTAGTTTCTTTATATCTTGAGTTGAGAAAACTTGTAAGAGAAATTGAAAGGAACAGAAGGAAAGAACTGAATCCATGGACAATTTGCAAGCTTCTGCAGTTGGACACGTTCCACCAGCACCTCAATTACAAATTCAACACGCTCCACTTGCTCAATAGTCTTAGATGGCTATCAGGGATTATTCTCAGCCATTATATCCTCTCGATTGTTCTGGAATATCCCACCTACCTATTGATATAAATAACTTTGAGTTGAAATCAGGGCTAATTCAGATGGTTCAAGATAGCCTGTTCAGGGGCAATGCCACAAAGGACCCAAATACACATTTAACTACTCTTTTGGATGTTTGTGGTAGTGTTAAGATGAATGATGTATCTGAAGAGACAATTTGCTTACGTCTTTTTCCTTTTTCTTTGCAAGACAAGACACGAGATTGCTTACGCTCTTTACTACCAGGAAGCATAACTTTATGGCAGGAGATAGTTCAAGCCCTTCTAATGAAATTCTTCTCACCTGCTAAGACCGCCAAAATTAGAAACAAAATTAGCTCATTTAGGCAAAAGCTTGGATCATTACAAGAAATTTATGAGGAAATGTCCACAACATGGGTTTGCAAATTGGCATCAGATCTAAAATTTTTATAATGGGTTGAATGGACAAACCAGAACCATACTCGATGTTGTAGCTGGAGGTACATTGTTATCTAAAACTCCTTAAATGCCCGTATTTTACTGGAAGATATGGTAGCTAATAGCTATCAGTGGCCTAGTGAGCGATATAACCCAATGAAGGTTGTTGAAGTCTATGAGGTCGATGATGTATGTTATCTTAAATCTCTCAAATTACAACTCTGACAAAAACTTTGGCTAGACTCACATGGCCAAGTACTCCACAACCTATTGCGTCCATTGCAGCTGCTAATACCCCCCAATACTACACTGAGCCTCACATGGAGCACGTACAGTATGTTAATAACAGGAACTACGAATACTGTGGAAATCTAGGACAAATTCACTTCCTACTCACTATCATCCCGAGCTAAGGAATCGCAAGAACCTCTCATATACCAACAATCATAATGTCTTGCAACCTCCACCAACCTTTCTACCTCCACAAGTAGAAAGAAAATCATCATTGGAGAATCTTATTAGAGCATTCATCACAAAATCAAGGGCAAGAACAACTAAGCTAGAGACTCAGCTTGAAAGGCAAGGTGTTGTTATAAAGAATATAATAACTCAAATGGGGCAGATGGCTTCTATCCAGAACACCATGCAAAAGGAAAAATCTTCTAGCAATACGGAGACAATCCCAATTGAGCACTATAAGGTTGTTTCAGTAAGAAATAGTATCACAATCCATAAACCATAAGGGAAAGCAGTTGAAGAATCAATCTATACCACTGAGGAACAGAAAATTTCAAAGGAAGAGGAGGAAAAGACAATAGAATCTTCACTGTAAACAATAAGACTCACTCAATCTATTCCATCTATAAACCCTCCTAATTTACCTTATCCTCAACATTTTTAAAAGAAAAGACTTGATTCTCAATTTGCTAAATTTTTGGAAATTTTTAAATAGCTTAACATAAATCTTCTTTTTACAGATGTATTAGAGCAGATGCCAAATTATATCAAATTTATGAAGGCATGGCTCTCCAAGAAAAGGAAATTGGTTGACTATGAAACAATATATCTCACTGAGGAATGTATCGCGAAAATTCAAAGGAAATTACCTCAAAATCTAGGGATCTAGGGAGTTTTTCTATACCTTGCAATTTTGATAATCATTTTTTCGAGCTTTGTGTGATTTAGGTGTTAGCATTAATTTACTTCCATTATCCCTATGTAGGAAATTAAATATTGGTGAGATAAAGTCCATCACTGTTATGCTCCAATTAGCTGATAGGTCGATTACCTACCCTTATGGTATTGTGGAGAATGTGTTAGTGAAAGTAAGCAAGGTTATCATCCCTGTTGATTTTTATGTAATGGACATCGAAGATGATGATGTTTTGCCTATTATCTTGGGAAGGTGTTTCATGGAAACAAGGCGAGTTTTAATTGATGTGGACAAGAAATAACTAATAATTTGAGTCCAACATGAAGAAGAAATCTTTAAGGCAATAACAGACTCCAATACTCGAGCAGAAACATTGATGATGATTTGCAAGAAAAGTGTTCATATGGGTGATGTTGGGAGATTTGATGATTTGCAACTACCTTAATTGACACCGACCTCGTCTCGCTACATACGTTAAATAAAGCGCCTTTCGGAGACAACCCAATTTATCATTTTATTTTATTATTATTATTTTTTTTAATTTTATTTCCTTTATATCATTTTTTAAAAAACTTTTGTAACTCCTTTTCATTTACTTTAGAAAGAAAGAAAAAAAAAGTGTGAGGCGAAATTAACGTTCAGAGCTTCGAGACGCTCCTGCAAGTAAGGACTCACAGTGATAGCATCGAGACGCTAAGTGAGCATCTCGATGCTATCACGAAATCTGGGAGTAAAATCCCAGATTCGCTGCTGGGGCAATGGCTCATTTGTTTTGAGTCCTAAGTCACTCCCTCTCTCTCCCCCAATCTTCTTCATTTTTTTTCTCTCTTTTTCCCTTAAATCTTACTCCTTTCTTACAATTCTCACCTCCTCACATCATTTGGGTCTCATTCTAACCGATTGGTGGTTCGTTCTTGCACATTCTTCAACGTTTTATGGTTTGAGCACCAAAATTCAAGAGTTTTTCTTTAGCAAACTAATTTTTAGTTGTTTTTACACTAATATTCATGTGAGTCTGGATCTCATTCTTTGTAAGAGCTTGTTTTTTGTATATGTGGTTGTTTTGACTTGTGAATGATTTTTTGAGATTTGACAGGGAAATTCGTAATTGCCTTGATGTAGTGCTTGCTATTGCTGTGTTGAGGTTTAAATGTTAGGATATTGTTGATTAGTCCTTCATTGCTTGCTGATTTTCTTAGATTTAGATGGGCTTTACATTTCCTTTTCATTCATTGTTAATTCTAATTTCATTCATTATTAATTTGAGTAGTGTGGGCTATTTAGATTTGGGTTGTGTTCTTGTTCATTATTCATTCCTATTCATATGATTTTGTTGTGGTTGATCTGATTTTGAGAAATATTGGAAATTTGTGGATTGTGGTTGTTTATTAGAATTTTGAAGTATTGCCATTTTCTGAATATTGTCGTATGATGGCAGCTTGATATGTGAAATATTGCGTGGCATGTCGCTATTGTGAAGTGTTGGAATTCTATTGTGGCGTTGGAGTTGACATGTTGGGATTTCTGTTCATTATTGAAGTGCCTTGTATTTGTGGTGTTTAAGATTGTCATGCCTATTTGAAAATGACATCGAAGCGAGTTCGTGGTTCTTCTTCCTCTTCTACGACTTTTGATAGCTGCCTATTTATTGATTAGGAGGTTGGTAATTGCTTTCACAACTATGTTGTGACACGATCTATTGTGCAGGAACACGACCTAGTCCCTTGTAAAATCCACCAACCTATTATTTATCAGAACATTTTGAGGAGAGTTGGTTCACCTTCGTGTGCCAGCCTGAAGCGGTCCTGGTTTCAATGGTTTGCGCATCCTATGCAAACATGGTCGAGGACGAATTGTGATCTTATGTACATGGTTGTTGCGTTTCTTTTGATGCGACAACCATTAACTGACATTATGGCCTCCCGGGTTTTGAGTGCGATGAATACAACATCTACACTAGCGAACATGTAGATGTTGATTAGATTATTAGGGAGCTCTGTCAGGTCGGTGTACAGTGGATCATCAAACGTGGTGAGGCCATCAAGTTTTGAGCATCTAATCTCAGCGTGTCCAACCGGGTGTGGCACAGTTTCATCTGTGCTAAGTCACTACCTGTGGCACACATCAGTGATGTCACAAAGGAGCGATTCATCATCCTCTATGCCATTACCACAGGAAAGACAATGAATGTCAGACGTATTATTCATCATTCGATGCGCCACATTCGATCGGGCACCACGACAAGGGGACTCAGCCACCCTTCCCTTATCACCACCCTATGTCGCGTCGTAGGGGGTCACTTGGGGCCCAAAGGAGGAGTTTGTTCATCCTAAGGTCGGTATGGACAAGAATTTTATCATGGGCTTACGAGGATGGGAGTCCGTCGGTGAGGACATCGATCCTCTTGAGGTAGAACACATGAACCCTGCTTCTGTGCACTTGGAGCCCAGACCATCATAGCCTGACGCAAGCCCATCTCGGGCAACTCGTGCATCCCGCCCATCCCGAGATCACCCCGAGCCACGCCGACGTCACATGTACTATGTGGAGTCGTTCGCACAGCAGCACCAGGTTTAGTCTCAACTTTATTTTTGGGATTAGTGCCTTGACCGACTCTGTCAACATGCTAACCCATCAGCAAATCGAGCTTCCTTCATTGTCGTCACTTCCAACTCCACAAGAGTTTATTGCTGATGAGAATGATGACTCGCTGTGACATTATCTTTCTTTTTAGGGCAGTACTTATATCCATTTTCTTACCTTTTCTTTGTTTGTCATTGATTTTATCCTCTTTTTGATGTATTTTGGTTGATTATTTGTGTTTGCATTGAGGACAATGTCTCTTTTAAAGTTTGGGGGTGTTTATATATTTTGGCCTATTTTGTAATTATTTATGAGATGTAATATATTCATGTTCAACTTTATGCTTTCAATGTTGTTTCTTTATGTTTTGTAATAGTGATAATCGATGATATAATCTAATTCTTAAGGTAGGAAATTCACTCTCTTAATGTTGAGTTTGGGAACACATTTTAAATTGAGTGCAAGTTAATTTTTCTTTTACATCCCCTATGCACCATTAGAGCACATTATTTAACCTTTTTCTTTTATATATGGACTTAGAGTTGAGTTATGTATATTGACACTTATTTTGATCTTGAAAGGCTGTGAGGGCTCGTTTGATGGTAAATAATGCTTCACTTAGGTTTGTGTGTTATGTCTTATTGGTATTATGTGATCTCTTACTGTTATTTTTTATTTGTTGGAAAAAACAAACACAAAGAGCTACATCTGATGTGATGGTAATGCAGTAGAAGTGTGAAAGTTAATGTCTACTAATAAATAAAAAAAAATTCGAGTTTGGGGGAGTCACCTCAAATAAAGGCACCTAGTGGACTATTATTCTCTTGAGTGAGAGGAGACTTGAAGATGAGAACTTGTAGCTATGAGAGGCTGAGTGAGTAAAGGTTTGCATAAATTTTTTGTAGGTTGATATAAATTAGAATAAGAGCAATATTACACACACACACACACAAGGGATGAAAAATAATAAATTAACTATCTTAATGAGGAATTGTGGTAATCTTACTTGATATTTCGTTTATGATTCATCTGCTATTGAGAATTTATGAGGTTTGGGTTACTATCATATTTTTAGTACCTAGGAGCATATTGTAGCATGATTTCCTTTACTTGGAACCATCAAATATTTAAGTTTTGGGGTATTTGCACACTTTGTGGGCTAATATTATGGCTTACATATTGTTAGTTTGATTATTATTTTTAATAATTTCATGCACATATCTATTTATTTTGTAGAAACCGTGAAAACAGAATAAAATATAGAATTACAAGTTTTTATTGACAAATTCAGGCACATTAGATAATAACTTGATGTATTGATGAAAGTGGAAGTGCAAATCATATGGAAGAAGCGTAGAGACACCAAATCTAGCGTTGAGACGCCTGCAGACACATTGAAGTCAATAAACCAGATAGACAGTGCCTAGATGATGTTCACAGCGTCTCAATGCTAGGGCAAAGTGAAAAATCTGACCCACAACAGCAGCATCGAGATGCTACCTTAGAGCGTCTTGATGCTTTGACTTTGGAGGCGTGTGCGCAAAGATTTTCATAGCATTTCGACACTACCGTTATAGCGTATCGATGCTACCACGATTTTCCCATATTTGTTAGGGTACAACGTCGTCGATGCTATCGCCACATCTATAAATACAACATTATGCACTAGTGTGGGGGACTTTTGACCATTTGAAGAGAAATTAGCTTTAAGATTTGGAGAGTTCACAAAATTAGTGGGCAAGAAAACTTCTTGGAAGCGTAGAAAAGAGATTTTCGAGGTTTGGAACGTGGAGATCAATTCAGAGATGAAGAATGACAACATCAGAATTAATTTCTTCTCCTTTGCATTGACCTTCCGTAATCTTTCCATGAGCTTTAGCATAAGGATTTTGATTTTTATGTTGAACATGTGTAGCTAAACTCTCAGTTCTATGGATTGATGTAGCCATTGGTTTTTATAAGTGATAGTACACTTTGTGGGCTACTTTTATGGCTTAAATATTGTTAGTTTGATGTTTATTTTGAGTAGATTCATGCATATTTCTATTTATTTTGTAGAAACTATGCAAATGGAAAAAAAAATAAAAACTTACAAGAAGTTTATTGACAAATTCGGGGAAAAAATTGAATTGTATCTTGAGGAATTAAGGGAAGTGAAATTTAACTAACATGGAGATGGCGTTGAGCCGACAAGACCAGCGTCGCGACGCTTGCAGACATATTAAAGCCATTCAACCCGAGTAGACAACGTTGAGATGCTGGAGCAAAGTGAGCATATGACCAACAGCAGCAACGTCGAGACACTGCACTATAGCGTCTCGATGCCATGATTTTGGAAACACGCACGCGAAAAATTTCGTAGGGTCTAGACGCTGCCCTTAGAGCGTCTCGACGCCACCACGTTATTTTCTTTTTCAGTAGGGTACAGCGTCGAGACACTGCCTCAACGTCTCGACGCCATTGATAGGATTATAAATACATCGTTTTGCAGCAATTTTGGGACTTTTGACCATTTGGGAGAAAAAATACATTGTGAGGATCGAAAATTTACAAAACCAGAGGGAAAAGAGGTCTATTCGGAGAGGATAAAAGGGATTTTCAAAGCTCAGAACGTGGAGATCGATTCAGGAATGAAAGATTGAAGCGTCGCGTTTAATTTATTCTCCTTCGCCTTGACTTTTTGTAATCTTTCCATGGGTTTTAGCATGAATATTTTGATTTTTATGTCGAACATGTATAGCTAAACTCTTCGTTCTAGGGATTGATGTAGCCACTGGTTTTAATAAATTATATTTGTTGATTTATCGACACTGATCTTACATAATTTCTATTTATGCCTTCATGTATTTATTGCTTTTAATCTCTTAATCACAGATTAATTGTTCATTGATCGAAATCTATCACTTGGGAGAGGGGGTTTAGATTAGAATTTGATTACATGACTGAAGTAGTTCTAATATTGGGAGATTTAGAATTGCTTGAGAAGCTATTATTAGAACTGATGTTCATGCCTTTGTTTTTTATTGAAATTGAATAGGGATATTAGTTTCTTAATTAGCAAGGAGAGTAAATCACACTCGGGAGAGATAGTTTATATATGAGTATTCTAGGCTTATAGAATTGTGTAGTGATTCGATCTTGATTAAATCAATTAATGGGCTTATTAATCCAGTTGGTGAATACAACTCACTAGGGCTCTTTCTCTCTGATTTTCTCAACTTATTGTTTTAAGTCATTTAGTTAATTTGCATAAATCTTCTTGTGGGTTTTTCTAAATAAAATTGAATATTATTATTTATGGTATTTAAGTGAACTAGAAACCTAATCCTGAGGACGACACTCTTAATCTCTTACGCTATATTAAAACTTGACTTCGTACACTTGCGGGTAAGCAATTTTAGCAACAAGTTTTTGGCGCCGTTGCCGGAGATTGGAAATTTTTTAGTTTCACTTAATGTCGTGGAGAACTCATTCGGTCTTACTTTAGAATTTTATTTTATTTCTATTTCATTTTTTTTTGTTTTTATTTACTGATTTTTATATGTTTTATTTCCAACTGTTAGGTGTGCATGCGAAAGGACAAAGAAGTAGTTCTAGTTCCTTTGGATCTTGAGATTCAGAAAACTTGTAACAGAAATCAAAAGGAAAAGAAGGAAAGAACTGAATCCATGGATCATTTGCAAGCTCCATCGATTGGACAAGTTCCACCAGAACCTCAATTGTAAATTCAACAAGCTCCACCTACTCAATAGCCTCAGATGACTATTAGGGATTACTCTCAGTCATTATATTCTTACGATAGTTCTGCAATAACTCATCTACCTATTGCTGCGAATAACTTTGAGTTGAAACCTGGGCTAATTTAGATGGTTCAAGATAGCACAATCAAGGGCAATGCCACAAAAGATCCAAATACACATTTAACTACTGTTTTGGATGTTTGTGGTACTATTAAGATGAATGGTGTATCTAAAGAGGTAATCCGCTTACGTTTTTTCCCTTTTTCTTTACAAGATAAGGCATGAGATTGGTTAGGATCTTTACCACCAGGAAGCATAACTTCATGGCAGGACATGGTTTAAGCCTTCCTGATGAAGTTTTTCCCTCCTACTAAGGCTGCCAAGCTCAGAAATGAAATCAGTTCATTTAGGCAATATGACTTTGAGGAATGGGTCGAAGCATGGGATCGGTATAAAGAACTTCTGAGGACATGTCCACAACATGGATTTGCAGATTGGCATCAGATCCAAAACTTTTATAATGGGTTGAATGGAACGACTAGAACCATACTCGATGCTGCAGCTGGAGGTAGACTCTTGTCTAAAACTCTTGAAAATGCTCGTATTTTATTGGAAGATAAGGTAGCTAACAGCTATCAGTGACCTAGTGGGCGATCTAACCCAATGAAGGTTGCTGGAGTCTATGAGGTCGATGAGGTATGTTCTCTTAAATCTTAGATTGTAGCTCTGACTAGTACTTTTGCCAGACTCACAAGACCAGTTACACCACAGTCTATTGAGTTTATTGCAGCCGCCCACACTCCCCAATATTACACAGAGCCACATATGGAACAGGCGCAGTATGTTAATAACATAAACTACAGGTATCGTGGCAACCATGCCAGAGTTCAATTCCTACTCATTACCACCCTGGGTTAAGAAATCATGAAAATTTCTCTTATGCTAATAAAAAAAATGTTTTGCAGCCTCCACCAGGTTATGCCCTTCAACAACCGGAGAAGAAATCCTCTCTTGAAGATTTGATTAGAGCTTTCATCACATAGTCTCAAAACAGAACTACTGCCCTTGAAAATGAAATGGGAAGTTAAAGGACTGCTATAAAGAACATCGAGACAAAGATAGGACAGATGGTTACATCCCTTAATGCTTTGCAAAAAGGAAAGTTTCCAAGTGTTACTGAGGTGAATCCAAGAGAGCAGTGCAAAGCTGTAACATTAAGAAGTGGGAAGCAGCTTGGGGAGCCTGTACGAAAGATAGTTGAAGAGCCAATCATCCTAACTAAGAAAAAAGAGTCCATCGAGGAAATAGCTGAGGAAGTAGCCCTTGCACCTGAGGCTGAAAAGACTTATTGCTCCACTCTTCCTATTGTTCCTAATTTGATACCATATCTTCAACGCTTTCAGAAGAAAAAGATTGATGCTCAATTTTCTAAATTTTTAGAAAATTTTAAGAAACTTCACATTAATATTTCTTTTGCAGATGCACTTGAACAAATGTCTAACTATGTGAAGTTCATGAAGGAAAAATGGCCAAGAAGAGAAAGTTGGAAGAGTTTGAGACTGTCAATCTCACTGACGAATGTAGTGCTATACTTCAAAAGAAATTGCCACAGAAACTAAAAGATTCAGGGAGTTTTACTATTCCATGCATAATTGATAGTTCTTCTTTTAATAGGGCTTTATGTGATCTTAGTGCCACTATTAACTTAATGCCTTTATTTGTTTTCAGGAAGCTTGGCCTTGGGGAAGTTCAACCTACTACTATTTCGCTATAGTTGGCTGATTGATTACTCACTTATTCTCAAGGTGTGATTGAAGATGTTTTAGTCAAAGTTGACAAGTTTATTTTCCCTTCAGATTTCGTGGTCTCGAATATGAAAGAGGATGCTGAAATTCCCATCATGTTGGGAAGGCTATTCCTTGCCACTAGTAGGGTTTTGATAGATGTCCAGCAGGTTAAGTTAACTTTGAGAGTGAATGAAAAGGAAGTTGTTTTCAATATATATCGATCCATGAAATATCCTGCTGAGGTAAGTACATGTCATAGGATAAATATTGTTGAAGCATATGTAGTTGAAATTAGAGATCTTGCAGCTCCCATTGATTAACTTGCTAGATGTATGTTAGAGTCTGTTGTTGATAAAATAGGAGAATTTGACTAGGACATGTTAGATTATTGTGATGCATTAAATCATTTACCTGTGGAGTTTAATCCCCATGTTAAGGTTGATGTCATGAAGTTGTCTGAAAAACTTGATGAATCTGTTAAAGCCCCTGAACCTGAATTAAAGCAATTGGCTGCACTCCTTCGTTATGCCTTTCTTGGTGATTCTTCTACTTTTCCTATTATTATATCTGCTTTTTTGACTAAAGTAGAAGAAATAAAATACCTACGAGTTTTACGTGCTCATAAATCTGCTTTAGGATGGTCCATAACTGATATCAAAGGTAATAGTTTGTCTATTGTTATGCATAAGATTTTAATGGAAGATACTTTTAAGCCTTCTGTTGAGCATCAAAGAAGATTAAACCCAGCAATGAAAGATGTGGTAAAGGCTGAAGTTCTAAAACTTCGTAAGACAGGTATTATTTATGCTATATCTGATAGTTATTGGATGAGTCTTGTACAGGTAGTGCCAAAAAAGAAGGTATGATAGTAATTAAGAATGAAAACAATGAATTCATCTCTACAAGGAAGGTAATAGGGTGGCGAGTATGCATCGACTACAGAAAACTCAATAAAGCACTAGAAAAGACCACTTTCCTCTTCCCTTTATTGATCAGATGCTTGATAGATTAGGAGGATATCCTTACTATTGTTTTCTTGATGGTTACTTAGGTTATAATCAAAGTGCAGGAGAAGACGACTTTCACTTGCCCCTATGGTACTTTTGCCTTTAGGGGAATGCCATTTGGGCTGTGTAATGCCCCTGCTACATTCCAGCGCTGCATGTTGGCCATTTTTGCCGATATGGTTGAGGAAATCATGAAGGTTTTTATGGATGACTTTTCTGTTTTTGGATCTACATTTGACATATGTCTTCATAACCTCTGTCTAGTTTTGCAGCGATGTCAAGAAACTAACCTTGTGTTAAATTGGGAAAAATGTCATTTTATGGTTACAGAAGGTATAGTTTTAGGGCATAAAGTATCGAAGCACGACCTCGAAGTTGGCAGGGCAAAGATCTCAGCTATTGAACAACTTCTTCCCCCATCCAACACCAAAGGAGTTAGGAATTTTCTTGGACATGCTGGATTTTACAGGAGATTTATTAAAGATTTTTCAAAAATAGTGAAACCCTTGTGTAATTTACTTGAAAAAGATGCTCCTTTCTATTTTTCTGATGAATGTCTATTAGCATTTAAGTTTTTAAAGGACAAACTGACTTCTGCACCTATTATTGTAGTTTCTGATTGGAGTCAACCTTTTGAAATAATGTGTGATGCTAGTGATTATGCAGTTGAAGCAGTGTTGGGCCAAAGACGAGATAAATTGTTTAGAGCAATTTACTATGCAAGCAAGACTCTTGATAATGCACAACAAAATTATATCACCACTGAGAAATAAATGCTTGTTGTAGTTTTTGCTTTTGATAAATTTAGACCTTATTTGTTAGGGACTAAAGTTATTGTTCATATTGACCATGCAGCCTTTCTTTACCTGTTTGATAAGAAAGATGCTAAATCCGGCTTAATTCAATGGATATTGTTATTGCAAGAGTTTGATTTTGAAATCAAAGATAGGAGAGACTGTGAAAATGTGGTAGCTGATCACCTTTCAAGAATTGATCAAGAAAACAAATCTAAAACATTTCCCATTGCAGAAGAGTTTCCTGATGAAAGATTGTATCAGGTGGAGTCTCACATCCCTTGGTTTGCTGACTGTGTTAATTTTCTTGTAGGGGAGTATTACCACCGGACCTAACCTCTCATCAAAAGAAGAAATTCCTACATGACGTGCGCTCTTACTTATGGGACGAGCCTCTACTGTTCAAAATATTCTCAGACTAGATAATTCGTAGGTGTATTCCATCTGAGGAGATCCTTAAGATCTTGCAGGATTGTCATTTTTCTCCTTATGGTGGTCACTTTGGACCTACACGTACTGCAGTGAAGGTATTACAATATGGTTTTTATTGGCTTACTATTTTTTGTGATTGTTATACATTTTTAAGGCGAGTGATAGATGCCAAAGGACAAGAAACATCTTGAGACGTCATGGACTACCCCTAACTGCTATTTTTGAGGTAGAATTATTTGATGTTTGGGGCATTGACTTTATGGGTCCCTTTCCCTCTTCCCATGGTCATTTATATATTTTATTGGCTGTTGATTATGTCTCTAAATGGGTCGAAGCTATAGCTACTAAAAAGAATGATGCACGGGTAGTACTACATTTTCTTCATAAAAATATTTTTACTCAATTTAGTACTCCACATGCTATCATTAGGATGAAGGCTCACATTTTTGCAATAAATTGTTTAATTCTATGCTTGCAAGGTATGGGGTCAGATATAAAATTTCTTTAACTTATCATCCACAGGCTAATGGTTAGGCTGAGACATTTAATAGGGAAATAAAGGAAATCTTGGAGAAAACAGTCAACACAAATTGAAAGGATTGGACCTTGAAACTAGATGGCGCTTGTGGGCCTATAGGACAACTTTCCAAATCCCAATTGGTATGTCTTCAAATCGGTTGGTGTTTGGGAAAGCCTGCCACTTGCCAGTGGAATTGGAGCATAGAGCATACTGGGCCATCAAGAAAATTAATTTTGATCTTCCAAAGGCTGGGGAACAACGTCTTTTGCAACTGAATGAGATAGAAGAGTTTCGTTGCCAAGCATATGAAAACGCAAAGCTATACAAGGAGCGAACTACGATATGACATGACAAAAACGTTCAACACCGTTCCTTCGAGCCTAGGCAACAAGCTCTGTTATTTAACTCACGTTTTCGTTTGTTTCCAGGTAAATTAAAATCCAGACGGTTCGGTCCATTCACAATTAAAATAGTCTTTCTACATAGGGCCGTTGAATTACAAGCAGCTGATGGGTGTTCCTTCAAGGTTAATGGGTAACGCATTAAGCACTATTTCTGCACTGAACTATGAAACATTGACATTGATCATCATGGGGAACCTAATTGACACCGGCTTTGTCTAGCTACAGACGTTAAATAAAGCGCTTTTGGGAGGCAACCCAATTTCTCACTTCTTTTACTTATTTTATTTTATTTACTTACTTAATTATTATTATTATTTTTTTATTTTATTTATTCTATTCCTCAGAATTGAAATTAATTGTATTTTGTTTCTTTAGTTCTTGTAGGTTTTCAAAAAGAAAAAAAAAAAAAAAAGAAAGAAGAAGAAGAAGAAGAAGAAAAAAAAGGCGGATTTTCAATTCGGAGCGTTGAGATGCTCTAAAGCGTCTTCACGTTTCTGCAACTACAGACCACCCGCAGCGAAGTGAACATCTCGACGCTATAGCGAAATCTGGGATTAAAATGTTAGCTTTATGAGCTTCAATCACACTATATGTTTTGATGATAACAAACAGTTGAAATTTATTGATGATTAGTGTTTTTAAGGGTTCACAACATAGAGCTCAAAAAGACGATTCCAACGCATTTTGAATCGCTCAAATCAGACGTCAGACGAAGAAATTATGACAAAAAAAAATTGAGCAGAATTTAGAAACTTTGACAGGCGCGAGACACAAGTGTTCGTCACCGTTACAACACAAGTTCGAGCCCTACCAAACACATTATCCTTCCATATTTTCTTTCTACTTTTTTTAAAAAAAACTAGCCGTTATGCTTTCCTTTTCCATCTTTTTAATCTCAACCATTCATCCTCTTAACCTTGATCTAATGACTAAATTAATTCCAATTTTGATATTCTTTTTAGCCAAAATTATTCTATAAATTCCAACAATCTTTCTCCTCCAAAATACACCCATTTTTGCTGAAATTTTCTCTCCAAAGCCTCCATTGTTGATCTCTTCAAAGCTTCAATTTATTCTATTTTGTTAGAGATTAGATTATTATTTTGATTGCAAATTGTGTATCTACTATTGTGAGAGTTTTTCATTTTGTGGGATTCAAATTTCATTACTTTAATTTGAGATTTTGTAATAAGGTGTGGGAGCACCTTGGGATTGTGAGAGCGGTTTCATTCTGAACCCGAAAAAGGATTTGTAGTGGTTTGATCCTGAACCCGTTAAAAGGATCGGTAGTGGTTTGATCTTGAACCTGGTAAAAAGATCGGTATAGGTTGGATCCTGAACCT